>JAZGTJ010005426.1:0-27558 GCA_036877575.1 Botia almorhae | reverse complement strand
ACTTGGAATTCTTAAAATGCTGTCTCCTTAGGAAGCTCACTAGATAGCTCACTTAGTGTCAGTATTCCTTCATTGTTAGCGGTTTCACGCAGTCTTTGTGGTAAGAAAGGGGTTAAGCCTTCCAGTACGTCCGTGTTTGTCCTCCACCCGCCCGGTCGTAATACTCGTGATGTGATTGTAACATTGACCGATTTACCCTTCGCTCCATCCAGCCATGAATAATTGATCAGAGCCGGGAAGTGCAATAAGTGGACCACATCCTGCTCGGTGAACGTGGCAGGGCGTCTAACAAACAGCATTCTGGTCCGGTCTTCTTTTGTTTCAGTTTCTGCTTCACAATAGCCCGAACAACATGCTGCTCTCCCTGCGATCTCACGGAGTCAGCGATGGCGGTTTGGGAGCTGACGCGAATAACTCTAGTGCACTAGTTAGTGCACCCCAAAACCAGGAAGGGCTTCTGCAGTACATCTGCTGTCCGAGGAGGCTCGGAGGTTCTCTGCTGTCATGTAGGTGCTTGGGATGGTTTCAGCTGACCTACTCCTTCTTTCATCAGCTTTATGTTGGTCTGTAAAAGATCCCTCGGTAGGAACGAATTAAATTATATGGAGCTGAAGTTTATTGAGGGTAACACATCAGAGTTTGGTGATCTCTGGATTATTTGTTGTGTGATATTTTGATTATAGAATTTAGAAAATTAAGTCTTGTAGGTCGTGTGATTTGAAGATAATTTGTAGTTTTAACAGTTACCAAATTTTGTGTAAAAGCTTGTTATTCAGCAGGCTAATGCAGACATTGAGTTTTTTTATTTTATGTAGTTGTATGTCATTACTCACTTATTTTAATCCTTTAGATTTTTATTATTTTACTTATGTTTATATTTTGTTTATTTTGTGGGTTTTTTATTTTCTGTATTTGTATAAGATGATGTACGTTGGCGTCTGTGTGTGATCTGAAGAGACCTGATGGATGATCAGCCCATATTAAAGTCGACACACTGAGTGCTTCTGGACCGGCGCCAGCTTTAAAGTGCTGCTCGGCTCACCCCGGTTAAACGGGTCGCGAATATTTCCTTTTCGTCAAAGTATAAGTCGCCGTTATTGCACTTGACTCTGTGTCAATCAATTGAATATTTGTATTTGGCCAAAAATCTCATGGAGGTTAAATTCTGCCGACTCATTAAATATCAGTTTTTGTGACTAGCTCTGATCATTTGCAATTAGCTCGTCACATTTTGGGAGAAGCGTTTGTGTGTTGTAGAAAAGAAAGCGAAATAGAGGGTGTCTGGTTTTCTTATATAACGGAGCCATTTACATACAGATTAAGCTGCTGTGGGTGTGTTTTTGTGTTAAATACACAACCCAGCTAACATGGAACAGTTTCAGAATGTTGGCTAACGTTCTCTCAAAGTTCTATCAAAGTTATCAAAAGTGTTCTGGTAGCAATGTTAATAGAATGTCAAACTGGACGTTTGTCAAATGTTCCTAGAACTTAAAAAATTGTTCATGTTTTTGTTTTTTAATGGAAACGTTCTTACGACCAAAAATTGTGGGGCACAAAAACGTTTGTTTGTGACGTGGACAGCTGCTTTCTAAAAGGGTCACAAAACTGTACAGAATGTTAGATTATATTTGACATGAGCTGATTACTGCTTGGCTTGTCCAGATGGCTAATGTAATATTTTCTCTGTAGTCTTGTGCTGCAGGGAAAATTCTGGGTCCAGACCAGTTAAATCCAATTAAAGTTTTCTGCAAGCCATCTGTATCTGTTTAGGGTTTTGTTATTTTGATTTGATACTCTGTATGCATTGCAAGTCCTTTTGAAGATCTAACGTTCACAGAACATTGGCTAATGTTCTCAAAAAGTTCTTTCAACGCTATTAAAAGCATTCTTGCTGTAACGTTAGCAGTTGTTTAGCATTATATATCATATTTCAAAAAACGTTGTTATTAGGTTGTTAGTTGGACGTGTTAAAAAGTTACAGAATTTAAAAATGTTTTAATAACGTTCTTATAATTAAGCAACCTAAATACACCATCTAAAAAACTGGACGTTTTGAACGTTCCTGGAACTTTTCAAAAGAACATTGTTGATGTTTTTGTTACATAATAAAAATGTTGTGAAAACATTCGTACAACCAAACATTTTTAGCTGTGAGAATTTTTGCTACGATGTAAAAAAGATTTATGATGATTTGTTCAAGGAAAAACTTGCCTTTGTTTTTGAGTTTTGCTTCCCCACTGAAGTGATTAAACTGCTCTGGAAAAACAAAACTTTTTTAAGCTAAACAGGTGCATGACAAAAAAGCCTTTTTCACACAGTGCCCTGCTGTGTGTAACAAGTAAACAGGAAATATCAGCAGACACCTGCCGTGGTGTAATGAGCTACAGAGAGCGCCTCACCTCTAGACTCTGTAAACAGACCTTTCTCACCTGTACAATGTAGTATTGATCCATTAGTCAGGCGTGTCACACTGAAGATTCATCCTGTGTTCGTGAGCAGCATTCCTGCATCGTCTTCCTCTCCGTGTTCAGAATCTGTTCCTGTCAGCTGACCTTTGCCTGTTTTCCTACCGACAGGTTATAATATAATAAAGACCCTGAATCAGATTACCTTGGACCTTGGTGTGTGTCTTAAAGACTGTAAATGTCTATTGGTGGATAGGTTATATACAGGTGTCTAGTCTGTTTAGTCATCGTTTAGAAACGCAGGCAACTTCTGAGAGCAGTTCGCAGATTTTGGTGGAAAAGTGGTGCCTTTGTACCCAAGGGTGAGTTTTCCATCTGCCCTTACAGCGTGTGGGCATCACCAAGGGGTTGGTTTGGGTATTTTGCTGCACACTCAGTGACCTGAACTATTGCTGACGGTGTGTTTCAGATATAATCATGTCTCCTTTACCCGGTACATAATGTTCTAATTAACTCTTGCTGTCCGACCCAATCAATGTGTCTTACAGCCAGCGCTCGATATTGCTCTCTCTCCACAACCTGCTCTTGTGTTACTGCTCTGGGACTCGTCCAGTCCACTTTACATTATTGATCTGATTCAGAGTCAATCTGAATGTTTATGCCATTTTCTTGTTCCGTCTCTCCACAGGCCCCCCGTTGCCAAGACAGACCCCTCAGGTGCAGAATGGACCCTCGCCGGAGGAGCTGGAGATGCAGAGAAGGTAACAAACAGTGAACACACTAAAAACTAATTTGAGGATCTTCAGTTTTAAAGCTTTTTCTTTGTAGTGTTTAACAAATAGTAATCAATCCACCAAAAAGCCTGGTGGCTACTTTTACTTGGTTGGTTTTTGTAAAGGAACGGTCAAAGGTCCTTGAAAGAATCATTTCTGTCATACCTTTTAAATAGTCTGTAGAATCTTCTTTCACTACAAGGAACCTTTTCTGCAGTAGATTCCATTCTATGGTTCCATTCTTTATGGAACCATACAGCCTGACAAAGAACTTTGTAAGAACCATTTTAAAAGTGTGGGTTGATTTTCCAGCAAAATGCGTAAACCAAACTGTTGTTCCAACATCCTGACCAGCCCAACACAGCAGTAATGGCTTGACCAATGGCATGAGTTTAGGGCGGGGCTATACATTAAGGAAAGCTCTTCAGGACGTTGTCTTTATAAAAGTTCAACATTATGTCTTTCGTCAAGCTTGTCACACAAAACACCACATGGAAGCACATGTGTGCTGTTAGATTCAGAATGGACTGATTATGGAGCAGTGAGCTCTCATACACAGATAGCGCTGCAGTGGCATGCTAATGTCTGCTGGACTGAGTTCATTTACCACAAGCTCTGAATTTGCGTTTTCATGAGCATGTTTTTAAGATCAAGATTTCTTTGGACTTCAAAGGAGGAGAGGGGCTGGTTCTCGGCCAGGTCTTGTTAATGAAAAGCGCTTCTGCGGTGAGTTCCCAGAGGAAGCACCAGTCAAGGTTAACCGTTCTTGAACAGAACAAACACACTCAAAATTGACAGCTTGTTATCTACATTTTGGTTTTACTAAAACTGTAGAGCGATGGAACGTTACGGATGTCTGTTGTTTTTGTCTGTAAGACTTTAGCGATAAGGTACGATAGGATGACATGGCAATTACTTGCTGTATTTTTGTGTGATTAACAGAAATGATCTCTTGTATGAAAGACAACAATAAAAATATGGACCACTACGACCCATGATGCATTTCTGTAACGCTTATAAAAATGGTCTCATATGTGCACAGATTTGTTTATTTTTTGGAATGTGGCCATTTTTCGAGCACTAAAAATATAACAGGTCACAAATTTCCATGTTTGTTAGATTTGTTGTTGAACAGTTAGCAGTGGTGTTGGGCAGTGATGGGTTTGGTGAATATTTTGCTACCAAACATTCAGTGATAGTTTTTACAGAATATGTTGGTATTAAATTGCTTCAGTGGATCTTAAAGTGGACATTCTGCTCATGAATTTTAAATATTCTGAATATCTTCTCCAGACATCATCCCCTCATGCATCTCCTCATGAGAACCAGAGAGTCTCAGTCTCTTCTATGAGCACTGTTCATGATCTGTTTGATTGGTGACTCAGCATTGGTCATGTCCTACTTCTGTGCTTCAGAGGCGATGTCAGATCTTCCCAGGCTTTATCTGCAGAGCTCCTGCAGTTCTCAGACATTAACTATAATCGTATTCCCCTCGCGCTGCAAGCCAGGCGAAGACGACTCCAGGAAACACTGTGTGTCCCGCATAACAAGCTCTGTTCAGTTGGTGTTATGCACCAGACAGAGACGTGCTCATCGGTATATTGAAGATCCTGAGAAGAGGATGTGCTTTCAGACAGCTTCCAATTAGTTATGCTAATTTACTTTTGTTGTGTTTTGGGGTTTCTTAAAGGGACAGTTCGTCTGAAAATAAAAATTGGCATTATCTTCCTGGTGTTCCAATGTAATATGACCAGGAGAAATTATGAAGAATTGTGCTTGTTTTTGTTTGCCATGTGCAATAAGTGCAGACGGGGGTTTCAAAAAGAGCATAAATTTCATTCTTTTCCTCACAGAAAGCTGTTGTGTTCAGGAAGGGAACTGTAGAGTTGATTTGGATTTGAAAAGTAGTTTGAAAGTCTCAAATTTGATTCATTGTAACTGTGCTAGTAAAAAGTATCCAGCGCGCTCATCCTGTTGTGTTGGAAACGGGTGTGAAATGCATACAATAATGCAAGCAAATTATGCAAGAATGATCACTTTTGGGCAAACAGTTTCTTTAAAACTGTGAGGGGAAAATAGCAGAGGTAGAGTTAGATGTTTGTGGAGGGCTAAATAACTCTCTTCAAAAACAGTTTTTTAGAAAATAGCTTTTACCTCGAGTGACTGGCAGTTTGAGCACGTTTGGTTCTCTATTTGTAGTCAAGGCTGCAGAGGCGCATGAATTTATGCTGTGAAAATATTGGCCTCTGTCACAAATCACTCTGTAATGTTATGCACAGATTCACCGCAAGCCACACAGAGGCCCCAATTTGGACCCAATTTCAGGATAAGCCGAACCGAAAATGCCAATTTGGAGCCCAGTTTCAGCATAAGGGTGCTTACACACTTGAGTTCTCCGAGCATTTGATGGACAGGAGCATAAGATACATTTTGAATGAGTGGAAACTGCCGGGTCAGTTTGGAATCAAGTGGGAATATTGTGATTTGGATTTCCGAAAAAGCAGGATTGAAGCCGGCTGAACAGATGCCTTGAGTTAACACATTATCAGCTTGGAAACGCTCTGACTGGTTGATTAGCAAGGTTGACTAGTTTATCTTATATCTTATTAAATTAATAATTATGTAAATATATGTAAAAAACTTTTTGTTTATTTAATTTATATTTTTGTTATTCAGATCACCCTAGCAACTGCTGGAAACATGCTGCTGTAAAATCACAACATTCAGAACACACTAACAACCACATAGCAACACCCTGGCAACCACCCACAACACCCTGGGTTCTTCAGGGTTTCTTCCATATGGGGTTCTTTAAGACCACGAGTCATGCAGACACTCCACCAACAAGAACATGTCGTTGTGAAAACATAGTTTTGCACACTTGTAAGACAGTCTCCTGTTAAGGAACTTGGAACAGTCAAGCACACATGCTAACAGCTCGCGATCATCACCCAGGTGCCAAATTATATCGTGGAAATGTTCCTTATAAGGATATTTTCCCTGCCTGTGAAAGATCAGCCAGAACGTGGAGGGCTCACATTGAAAGAATGTCTTTGAGTACGTGTAACAGAACTGGCCCCCTGCCGCCCACCCGGCCGCAGCGTGCCGGCCCACTGCCATATTTAGCTGTTGCAGTCAATGGAACCGGCGCATGCTTAGCATCTGATGTCATCTCGTGATGCAAACCTGATACAATGCTCACCAATCTCACTGAGACAGAGAGGAACGAGAGGCAGGTTGCTCACACTCATTTATAAACGGGCCGCCTGCTCGCTGTCACAGGACCAATGACTGATCCTGTCAGACGGGCCCGAGAACCCTGATGGTGTTGATGGTCAAAGGGCTGCTGATGATAACTTCAAAATAAAAGTCACATACTTGAATGTGTGCAGGTGTGAATTTTAGTTGCTTTTAAAAGATATTTACATTGAAGAGTGATGTGAATTATAGATATTTTATCTTTCACACCTCTCACCTCTGGTACGCTCCATAAAATGAGGTCAGGCTTTAACTTTTTAGTCACAGGTGGCTTCTCTGATTAAATTCATTTCAGATGTATTTTATTATATAAATATTGAGATCTATATTAAGCTTAAGAAAGCAAGATTTTTGTCTCTCTCGTGCCCAGTCCTCATGTTCTCACTCATGTATGGCATTAGTGTGTCACATTCCAGAGATACACGGAGCGAAAAGTGAAATTTAAACCTTAAACTCGTAACTCGGTGCAAATTTGTGCTCGTTGTGATCAGAGTTTATTCTCACCAGTGGTTTCACATCTGAATTCCTTCAGTATGTGTCAGCGGCCATTTTTGTTTGTTTATGTGAAACTAAAGACCAAGAATGTGTTTTTTGTTTCTCGAAGCAATTTGCGGTTTGACCTTTTTTTTTTAATTTTCTAAATCGTATTGTTTGGTCCTTTAATTTTGATGTGCTTTCAGTGCCCACATGTTTTGAATTAGCGGCTTGAGCGTTGCTGGAAACTTGAAACACAAAGAAAAATGACAGAACATTCCTGAAGGCCTCAGAAATGATTTTGTGGCATATTAGGCAGCGAGGAACTAAATATTTGGTGGGTTCTTTGTCACCAGGACAACCGGGTTATGGGTTCTAAAGGCTTGCATACATTTTTAATGTTTAGGTTATAATGTTGCATTTTTAGCTGTCATTTTTCCGAGCTGCTTGTGTCTTCTGTGACCATCTTCTGTGTCTTCTGGATTGCAATGACTGTTTTGTGGAGTATTTTTGAATTGTCTTGTTTGAAGACATCCATGTAAAAGGACATAAGTAAACTGGGCCCAAATTGGCTGATATTTCGAGGGACGCTTTTAAAAGGAATAGTTCGCGTTCAAATGAAAATACCATCATTTACTCCCCCTCAGGTTGTTTTAAACCTGTGTGCCATTTTATAAGAGGACATACACGACTACTACAAAATGACACAATTCCTTTAAAAGACACCACATGGCTCAGCTTGGACACAGCACCTATAAACCAGATTAGTGGGCTTTTCCAGGAGAGAGGGGAATCACACTGGTCAAACGGACTTCAGTATGGTCTCCATTCTGCTTGCTTTCTCACAATGGTCTGTCAACATTGTATGACTGGTGGCTTTTTCCACATAATCGTTTTGTTCTGAATTTTTAGTTTTTTGTGTTCTGTATTACATTTGTTCCCCCACTAAATGTGTTGTGATATTTTGGATCATTGTTCCTCGGCTCTTGATTTTTGTATTTATTTAAAACTGATCTTCATACACTGTTATTATTGAATGTCAATGCACAGGTTGAGAATTATATACACAGATATTCGTGTGTTTGTGAGGAAGATCATGATCTTCATGATTCTAGAGTGTTGTGGGTGGTTGCCAAGGTGTTGCCATGTGGTTGTTAATGTGTTCTGGGTGTTGTTAGCATGTTGCCTGTGGTTACTAGGGTGTTCTGGATGGTCGCTGACTTGCACAAGTCAAAAAACACGGTGCTTAAATATGCCTCAGGTCTCTGCTTCAATACAAGTCTAATCTTTCCCCCAAGCCTATATTGTCAACCAGAAAATAGCAGTAATTTTTACGCTTACCTCATTTGATTTTCTGCATTCCTGTGTTTCCTGTAATTTTGTATTGTCTGTCTTCACCCTTTATAAAATCCAGTGAAGTCGCGCTGCCTTCAGAATCTGTTGTAGTAAAGTTGTTGGAAGATGTTCTGAATCAGGCTGTGAACCGCCTACACTCTCTTAGCTACAGTTTCCTTGGTAACTGATGTCAGAAAAAGAGACGCCAGTAAATGGATCCGCTGCATGGTTCCTGTTTTTTAAGCCCTCATTCCGTGCAGAAGAACAAGGTTGTTTGAGCACAAAACGCTAATTTTGACTCCCCTTCATTTTGCCCAAGACTTCAGTTGAATTGACCAAAGACTAGCTTAATTTTCCCATATCTTATATTTGATCGTTATTCTGTAAGGAAAATTATTTGAGTTGTGACCACTTTTAATCTGTGTTTGGAAAGCTTGCTGATGACAATTGTCATGGGTGTGCAGTCAGTAAAACTTTACTCCTGTCCAAAATATGAAAACAATCTCAGTAATGCTTTATGTCACTGGATTGGAACCAGTAAAATGTGCTTTTAAGTGATCACCAGTTCTGTTATGTTACAAATATAGAAGCTGTATGTTATTATACAGAAGCATTGGAATGTTAAAGAACCAGAGTAACTAAGTACCCAGAACAAGATGCACTGAACGAGGCAATACATAAGAAAACAGTGTTTAAGTCAAGAAAAACAGAAAACTGTAAGCATAAGTGTGGCAGGTGTGTAAATGAACCCATTTGCCCCATGTTTGGCCCCTTGCAGTATCTCTCACCTTAGACCAGAGCTGGTTTCTAATTTAAGCATTTGTGCTCCTCATTATTTTGGAATGTTATAATCTGGTATGCCAGGGAATGTGTATGTGTCCGATTACGCGTAAATAAAGCACTCAACAGAAGTGGTGTGAACTGCAGATGTGAACGCCTCAGGGTGGCACATTTGATCCCATAAATCCTGTTTCCTGTTGGTCAAACAGCAGTGTGGAGTTTAAACGGATGTTTGTTCCAAATTTGTTTTTGTAACTTGTGACACCTTCCGAAAACAAGAAGCCTTTATTTTGATGACCTTTTCACCTCACCCTTGCTGGACATCAGATCTGACCCATCTGTTTCGTGACCTCCCACCCCTTATCCATGGCTATAATTAAACGTAGATCAAATGTCCATTTTTATGTTTCCTTTTTAATGTTCTGTCAGCACCTCTGTGGGGAGCTTGTTCTAATACCCCACTCAGGGCTGACCTACGGCCGGCTCCAGCGAGGCTGCTGTGGTCTTTGGGTGGAGTGTAATAATGTGGCAGTGAACAAGGCTTTATCTGCTCTTTAATTACATCTCCGAGCATGTACCCGCCTCAGTGAGGATTTGAGAGAAGTGGGACACATACTCGGCAGTCCACGCCTCAACAGAGTTTCATAATGGAGTGGTTTGGAATACACCCTCTGGGAGTCCAGGTATAAGAACATTTTCGAAACAGGGCAACTAAATTAAGCAGATCTGGAGAATTCGGGCAGTGGACCAAACACATGCAAGCCCTTTTCCAGGCTCAGTGTACTACTATGGCCCACATAGAGGACCTGTTTTAGATCATAAAGAATTGAGCCTTTGTTAAACTCCGCCCCCTTGGAATGATGTGGGATATTACGAGTTCCATTGATTTCATGTGCCTCAATGCAGGTGCAAATACTGGCGAATGTCTTGTGTGGAGCGTTGGTCTGAGGTTTGCCTTAATCCTAGATTTATCCTGTATATTATTTAAATGACTTCAAGAACCAATGAGACGGTCCTGTCGTAGCAGGTGTGACATCACTCGTTGGAGCTCTAGGCATGATAACTCACTCTTCTCATGGGGTCTCTGAAATGTTCAGGTGTGGTTCTTTTGTTCTGCTCTCTTCCTGAGGTACATGTGGGGACATGATGCCACCACACCTGAGCTGAGGTGTCATAATGGAGGAAGGGTGTGACTGCCAACGAAATGACCTCATGTCCTCATTTATACAATAGGAAGCGTGGGAAGTTATCCAGATGCTCTTCATGCTGTTTTGCTCCGCCCCTCATCTTCGAGTCTCTCGGTCTTGCCTGTGCGGTCCACACTCTGAAGGTGTCTGGCCCTTTAACTGAATTCCACAGGATGTCTGTCCATGAGGATGTGCTGGATGCTGATTAAGCACCAGAGGACTGACAAGCAGATCTTTCATAAGCTCTTACATAGCAGAACATCTGCAGACGAGCTGGTGTGGACGCTGTAGTTGGCGCTTCACACACCTGATGTGACCCGTTTGAGCATGCTGCTCTCTAGAGGATGTTGTGATGTACTGCGCCGCCTGTATTACAGCGGTCAGTCATTTTATTAGCTGGAGGAGATTTCTAACTTTCTTACAAAGCCAGTCTATTCCAACCAGTGTAATATATTATATACAACATTAATGTACTTCAGACATTTGTAGACGTTTTCCATACTTGTATGTTCATTTTCCATAGTAAGATTTATTTTCCATATGTATGTGTTGTATCTAATGTTAAGCTTTCTTTACAGAGACAAATAACTCTGATTTTATTTTGCTGTCATGACTAAAATGTATGAAGTATTATACAACTGCACAACAGCTAAACAGCATAATAGCGTGCAGTAGTTTGTTTATAATTTATAGACATGTCAACTGACAGTGACCGTTATTGAGTCATTGATGATGACTGAAAGGCTGCAGGTTCGAACCCTGCAAGGTGCAGTTGATGAGTTATCCCCACCGAGACGCTCGGTAATTAGTGACTCCTGTGAGCATCACATTTCACAACATGATGTTATGGGAAATGTTATTTGTTTTCCCACAATTTAAGCAAGCCAAGAGACGCCTATTAAAGTACATACTCATTCTGTTATGTAACAATACTGCCTTCAGGTAGGACAGTGTGTGAAGACAGATCTGATTCATCATGCACTCATGTGTTCTCCTGCGCTCCTGTTCTCTTAGACAGCTGCAGGAGCTCCAGCGGCAGAAAGAGCAGGAGCGCGAACGACTAGAACGGGAACGCCAGGAACGGGAACGCCTGGAGCGAGAGATGCAGGAACGGGAGCGTCAGGAGAGGGAACGCCAGGAGCGGGAGCGTCAGGAGCGAGAGCGATTAGAGAGAGAACGCGCCGAGCAGGAACGTCTGGAGCGGGAACGTCAGGAACAGGAGCAGCTGGAGAGGGAACGTCAGGAACGGGAGCGCGCCGAGCGGGAGCTGATGGAGAGGGAGCGCGCAGAGAGAGAAAAGCAGGAGCAGCTGGACAGAGAGCAGATGGACTGGGAGAGAGGGAGACGCATCTCCAACGCCGGTGAGCATCTTTATCTTTTCCAGCGTGCTGTGGGAAGGGATCGGAAGTGGAGATGTAGACGGGATTGTGGGAAGGGATCGGAAGTGGAGATGTAGACGGGATTGTGGGAAGGGATCGGAAGTGGAGATGTAGAGGAGATGGAGGTTTTTAACAATAACTAACACATGTTGCTTTTCCTCTGTTTTAGACTGCGCTTAGCACAGACATGCCTGTAAAGAGCTTTCGTATCCATAAGAAATGATTTCCTGTGATGCTAGAGTTGCAACTCAGTTGGATGCAAACGTGTCTGAAGGTTTTTTTTCTTAAGTTGTGGCCAGTGCCCGTAAACAACAACTATATTGAAGTTAGTGATGTAAAATATTACTGTTTTGCTGTAAGTGATGTTTTTAGGATGCACTTCATCTTCATCTAGTTGTGGGTAAAGCTGTTTACGTGAAGAATAGAAAATCTTTACCGAATGAGTCGAGTCTGAATCAACAGCTTGAGACATGACAAACGCAGGGAGAGCGACACAGTAACCACATGTCCCTCACGCAGCGCTCTGTGCAGCCCCACAGGATTATGGTTAACTTGCCAGAACTCTAGAGCATCACATATTGACAGTTCAGGTGATGACAGGCATGGAGAACTTCTGGATTTTCAGCCAGTATTTAAGAATGATCTGGGTACAGTACAGTACGGTTTTCTCTGCTTAGTGGGTCATCACAAACGTTAGATCTTTAAATGAGCAATAACTGAAATGTTCTGTTACACATTAACATGCTGGTAATTGAATTTGTGAAGGAGAGCTGATATTATAACAGAGAACAGACCGTAGTGAGTGAATGAGTGACGTGTGAATCAGTTCAGCTTTTCTCTCCTTTAGACTTGTAAAGTGTTATTTACTGCATATACTCTTGTTTCCTGATGACACTTCAGGCATAAACCAGATTTTTCCGCCTCATTTTTTAAGCTCAGGTAGTAAGTACTGAGACAAGACAGTCTTTAAACATGTACAGCTAATCTGCAGCTGATTCATGTGGACTGCGATGTCAACTCTTAGCGTTTCAGTGTTGAAATGACTATCTTAGTGGGTGTCGCTCTGATTCTGCTCTGATGCTTTTCAGCAGCATTAGTAAATAAATTCCTGACATGCTGTCAGATGGATTGGGTCATAAGTTGATTTTTAAAGCTGCATAGCTGTAAATTTTGCCTCTCTACCGCCACCTCTGTTTGAACCATAAAATTGCAGGTTACTTGCAGAGCTGTTTTCTTAACATGCACGACAAGTTTAAATTCTAAACGGCTGTTGTGGAAACAAGCTACAAACGCTGCACCATCTACAGTACCTGGACATACTATATAATATAATGAAGTGTAAACAAAGTAGGTTATATATTTAAGTATAGAATAAACAAACAGATCAGCTGTACCCTAGTTTACAGCGTGGAATTGTACAAACACAGGAATGTTTTAATGAGGAGGATGTGAGCGGGAAGTAGGGCATGATCATTTGTGTTTGTCCGTGTGTTGACGTGTATTCTGAAGCATGTTCAGGGGGTGTGGTGGGATTCGCGCAGCGGGGGGGCAGCTGTGTCTGTTGGCTGCCTGCAAGAATCATCAGAGCGGAAAGATTCGTCCAGCATATGGCAGGCAGTGATCTGTACAGTACAGCCCCATCATAACCCAAAACATTTCTTATTTAAACAGAGCAACCCACAATACACTGCAAAACAAAGCGTCCAGTTGTTCATATACCTTTTACGTAACGGTATTAACAGTTTTTTAAGCACAGCATGTTTTCTTATTGTATAGATTAGTTTAATTCACAGTAGTTTGTTAACTAATACCTGCAAACCAAATTAAAATGCGTGTCTGTATGTGTCTGTAGTATGCTATAGTGTGTTGAAAATAGTATGCCAAAAGTGTATACTTCTGTGCGTGCTATTTAGCTAGATGCTTACTTTGCATACAAACACAAGCAACAGGGGACAAGGGGGTGATAGTATGACAGTACTGCTGTCCAGTGTGCTGTTTTACTACACACTCTTCGCATCACCAGCAAAGTACATACTTCTAGTGCTTACCAAACCTTAAATGTGCAATTAGGACAGAGCCAATGATGTAATGTTATTGTAATCAGTGGATAGTCATGACTGTTGCTTTATTTGTGCTTTTATTTTTTACTTTTCTACTTTTAGCCGATGAGGTCGCGTTTGTTTTTTATAACTACATTTTGGGGGAGGGGGGACATTTTTTTTTCCACCTCCATGAAGAGAGCGAAAGACTAAAGCAGCTGTGATGTCACTGAGATGCTAAACTTGTGAAGTGTGCATCCAGATACGGTAACAGTTTGTTGAAATGCTGAATGTCTCCTAAAAGTACTAAATGCAGACCAGAGTCTGTGTAACCGTTTGCTCATGTGTTGGATTTGATCCATCCAGTACAGTTCATGATGTCGTCTTCAGCTAACTGATTGTACTAATTGTAGTGTGTTCCCTTTTCATACACAGAAATAGGAACATATGATGGACTTGTAGGTCTCTGCTGGTTTCCTTGCTTCATTTGCTCCCTCTCTTTCTTCTGTCTCTTTCCCCCGTTTCTCTCTCTTTGTCTTGTGTTTCCTCCCTTTGCGTTCTGCTGCTTCTCCCCTCCGGTCCCCCCCATCAAATGTGTTTAGCGTTTGAAAGCACCCTCCGCACGCCCCCGCCACCCGATTACAACAGGAGCCCTTCCTCCTCACCTGCATCTCCCTCCACACCCAACTACCCTCCACCCACACAACTGCCCTCCACGGCCACACCCCCGACCCCTCCCCTGCGTCATTCAGCTTCCAGATTTGCCACTTCGCTAAGCTCCGCCTTCCACCCGGTCCTTCCTCATTACGCCACTGTCCCACGTAGACAGCCTGCCCCTCCCACGCCGCCGCCCCCAGCTCCGCCTCCTCCGGCTCAAGTCCCCACTTCCAAATCTGCCGTCTGGATGGCCAACAACTTCACACCCCTACCACCCTCTCCCCCAGTCATGATTAGCAGTCCACCCGGGAAGGCCACGGGCCCTCGCCCGGTTATCGCAATTCCGGCCCCTAGTCCACTCTCCCAGAAACCCCCCTCACCCATCATGGCACCCAACGGGCCTCCATCCTCGCTTCACTTCCACACCTCGTCTCCCGTTTCGGGTCAGCCGTTCTCTTCGCCACCCACGCCACCCCCTCCGCCACCCCTCTACTCACCCTCGCCCACCATGCCCCTTGTGTCCTGTCCCTCACCCCAGCCTGCTGTTGTCCCTTCTCCTTCCACAGCCTTCCCCACCTCTGCTGAGCACTCTGTAAACTCTGGTGTGGGAGACTCCTGCTCCTCTGCTCCAGAGCTGCCTGCTGATACCCCCAGCCAGCCGGGTAAGGCCTCTTCTGTGTCGCTTCACCTTCACTAACCCACTAACCCGGGTTCGAGGAGGGGGCCTCCCACGTTGAGCTGGTTTCCATGCGAGGCTTGTGGCTGCAATTGGCTTCAACTATCGATTGTTTGTTGGCTTTAATATGACAGTCCCTGAAGCCTCAGGAAATTGAGTGCCGCTACAGTTCTGCTGTTCTGTGTGTGTGTGTCTGTACTGATTTTCATGACCATCGGTTTGTGTGGCTCATAATCTGCAGCATGGCATGAAGAAACATCTTTCATGAACTTTGAGTTTTTGGGATTTTAAAGCTGTTTTCATCAGTGATACGCGTATCTACTTTTTTCAGCAGTTTGTCACTGTTTATTGCTTTACGGTAAAGGCGTTTTAGATGTTAACATGTACAGTAAGCTGTCGTGGCACAGTAAACTTTACATGGTTCATTACTGTACCCATTTCCTTTTTGGTTGTTCTTCATGTTTACATTTTTGTTTTGTGAAACATCCTCAGAGAAGGCAGACAACTTTTATATGACACATTAGAACGTAATGGAAACGTTTACATAATGTTTTTTTGGCAATATATTTGATCATATATTTATATTTTAATTGCTAACTGCTGCATAAGGAACTTTTCTTATGAGGTCAGATAATCAGCACTGATATAAGATTCTCTGAATTATTTATAAAAGAGGTTTTAGACTTCACACTTTTTGTACGTGATAGTTTGAAATTATTCTTTGGAATTATGGAATTATTTGAACAATTAAAAACGTTTGGTTGTATCACAGATTTGTTTTTTATTGGTTTACCCATAAACCATCAGTGTTCTCTGTATGTTGTCAGAGACTGTATATGGATCATTTTTCATGTTGTTATGACTTCGTGATGATGTCATCTGTCTGTGTTCACTGTACAGAATGAGCTTTGGATGAAATTAATCTGTTAATGGCTGTAGAAGTGATTGTAGTTTAAATGTAGTTTTGTAGTTTTTCGTAGTTTAAATGCTGATGGATAAATAAGCTACTTGGGCTCAAATATGGACTAATACTGGCATCCAGTTAACTCATTCTGACTGTGCAGCACAGGTACAAATACTCAGCACAGATGGCTGTTGTTTTATAGTTCACTATTTAAGTTAAAGAGACGTGACCTCCTTATAATGTTCTTGTTATTTATCCTACAGATTCACTACAGGGGACGCCCACCCCTCCACCTCCACCTCCCCTTCCTCCCGGCTCCACTGTGACTCCCACCACTGCCGGACCTCCACCACCCCCTGGACCCCCTCCTCCTCCCCCACCACCACTTCCCCCCACGCTTACCCCAACAGGGCCTCCCCCACCTCCCGGCCCGCCCCCTCCACCTTCAGGCCAGGCTCCGCCCCCAGCACCACCTCCTGCCCCGCCCTTGCCCTCGGGTTTGTTCACCCCCTCGCCCACCACAGAGGAGAACAAGCCCCTGTCTGGGCTCGCCGCCGCCCTCGCTGGGGCCAAGCTGCGGAAAGCGTCAAGGGTAAGTGTCCAGATCCATCTCATGTGCCATGAGTCCACTCCAGATTTTAGTTTTTACTGTCAGCTAATGATTTGTTTAGATCAGATCTAATACAGTTTGAGTTTTTAAATGCAGGATTAAAAAACTCTTTAATGTATACACTTTGTATACGGTATATAATATATATATATATATATATATATACTGTAGGTTGTTTACTTTTTTGGTTACTGTTTCAAGTACCTTTTAGTTAATTCTTTTTGCAATAAAAATAGCATTGGAAGCTGGTATGGTGCTAAATGGTGCATAAACGAATACATAGTGCATCCGCAGGCTGAACACGTTGTACACGTCATCAAAAATGTTGCACTATTTAAAACCAGTTCATGTATGTTACTGTAGACTGATGAGCCCCAAACTCCACCTGGGGTTAGTGCTGGGAATTCTGGTGCTGCCAAGCCTGAGGCAGCCCGTGGGAACGGCCCTTTACCAGGAGGAGGTGGGCTGATGGAGGAGATGAGCGCCCTGCTGGCCAGGAGGTGAACTCGCAACGCTTATGTGTCTATGAGTATCTGTTAATGTGGTCCAAGTCCAAAGAAAGTTTAGAATTGACTGAATTGACTGTATATTGATACAGGAGAAGAATTGCAGAGAAGGGATCATCACCAGAGCCTGATCAGAAAACTGTGAGTTATCAATAACTTCATACTGAGAGTAATGTTTCTGTAGCTCAGTTACAGCAGCAGAACGTTCTGTTCACAACACGAGAGTCATGGGTTTGATTCCCAGGAAACACATTGCTGTGCGTTTTTATGCACCATCAAACCCATACAAATGTAACCCTGTAAGTGTATATGTGTAATGTAATACATGCATGTAATGTAATTATTTAATGGGTTTTCGTTTTATTCCTCCGAAAGGATGAGTGTGAGGCAACCATAACTCCAAAAGTCTCCGCCTGTAGCACACCAGGTGAGATTCAGATAAGTGTGGATCATGCTTTTAAAAAAACTTGTGTAGATACAAGGAGGAAAATAAATATCTACCCCTCTAAGAGATCTTGAGAAGATTTTGTTGGCAATTTAAAGTTTAGTATTGAAACTATCTTTAAACAACGAAGATTTAGATCTTGTCCCAATTTAAGTAGATAGAAGCTGTAATAATATGACTGTAATACTTGTATAAAAATAGCAGCCAAGTGAACAGACTTGTCATAAAGGGTCTTTGACTGCATTCAATAATTAATTAACATTATTTTCTTCACAGACATGCCCAGAAAGCCGTGGGAGAGGACGAACACAATGAACGGTAGCAAATCGCCAGTCATCGGAAGGTAAACATTTGCAGGGCTTGTTTTTGATAGCTGGGAATTCGTAATGCTGTTTTTGAAGAAAAGATCCCGGCTTCTCTCCGCTCATTTCAGTCATTGTTTGCCTTTCATCGCTTTGCATCATGTGCTTGTGACCTGGAGTCTGCAGAATCGCATGTCAGAACGCAGGCACTCAGGCCGCATGCACGACTGAAGCGCAGAGAAGTTGCCTCCCACCAGATCTCACCGGCGCTTAGTATTTACAATCCTTTCAGTCATTTGCAAACGATAACCAATGAAAATGATTTACAGATGACTGAAGCACAGTTCAATAAGACCACACTGCCGAGAGATTTAACAGAAATATTTCGGCCGAGTTGGACCTGCATTAAGTACAGTACAGTACAGTAACAACAAACACACGGATCAGATCCACTCTTCTGAACTCTGACCGGTTAGTCTCTTTACTCTCACAGACGGGACATACCTTGGAGAAATCAGACGAGTACTGAGAAGTACTGTGATTCCTTAAACAGGTATCAGAGACTAGTTTGAGAACCCTTACTAGCTTTGTGTGCTGGGTGAGGGGTGGTGCAGTGATTGTCAGTTACTCTCATGTCTTTCCATACATAAAAATTGTGCTGTTGCCAACAATATAATCACTGAATTTTAGTATACATCAAATGTTTTATGGGTCCCAAAATGTTCAAAAGTGAATCAAAAATTAAATGATGTAAGAAATACTGAGATCATAGGGATTCTTAGGGAATTTGTAAACAGATAAAGTTTATACCTCAGATGCAGTGAACTGTAATTCATCTGCCAAATGCATGAATGAAAACCTAAATTCTGCCTCTAACAAACATGCTATTGTAAATATGCAGTGTGTTAAAAGCAGCAGTAACATACTGTTTTTTATAGTGACTTCAAATGAAAATGGATCCAGCTCCGACTTCAGCCTCATTATTTAATAGTCTGCTCATAACACTGTATTATGCGTGTGATGTCACAAGTAATGCGCTATCAGAGCGTCAGAGCATTTATCCAAAACTCCTCTTGACAGTTTTTCCTCCTGGCGCCGAAGATAAGACGGTTTCCCCTCCCTCAAGAAAAGCGCATATAGACACGTTACATTTTGCGTTTTTTTTATTCTGAGGAGAAAAGTACTCGTGCCTACGAGTAAATAAAAAGCTTGCATGCTAAGACTTGTGGCGTGTCTCAGTTTCAGGCATAATAACTGTACCTCGTGTCTGTCTCTCAGATGTGTCTGAGCGTTCGTATCCGCTTGAATTTCCTTTCTGGACGGGACAACTTCCTGTTCACAGCGTTCATTCCTCATACGATGGCACAGATAACTCGTCATTTCCACGTTCCACCCTGTAGTGATTGTTGTGTTGGCAACAGTTTCCTGCCTCTGCTAATTCATCTACAGGCGAGCATGAGTGGGATGAAGCAGCTGCAGTGTGTTTGAAGTGTGAACATGTATTTTGAGTTTTTGACAGCTTTGATGTGGTTTGCTAATTTGTTAAATGTTTCCTGGTTGGGTTGAATGTGTAGACTGAACAAATGTGTCGGTGTTGTTTCGCTTGTTTCGCAACACAATTCCCATGGTGCTTGCATTTACGTTACCTAATAAATATCTTTGATCCATGTAACATTAAATAACAGGTCTAAACATTTTACATTTCAGTACAATAAATACAGCAGAACACATATTACTGTACATGCATCTACTGTAATCACAATTGTATTAGAAAAATGAAAATATTTAAGTCTGCTTTTGCACTTCTCTTGTGTTTATCATATGTTTTCACTATTTCTGGTTCTGTAACAGAATAGATTCGCTAAACATCTGCTCTGCATCTTGTGTCTCATAGTGTTTGTATCTGTGATTTAAATGGCTCACCCACGTCTCTTCTTCTTAGACCAAGGTCTACACCAACTCCTACGGGAGCCATAAGTGCCAATGGGGTGCCAACAGAAGCTTTAGACTATGACAGATTGAAACAGGTAACTAACTCCCTTAAAGAGACAGTACACCCAATAATGAAAATGATCGCATATTTAACTGTCTCAGTTACTGCCTCCAGTTTGTTGGTCATGTTACTTTTAAACGTGTTAAAATTGCTGCTTTTTTTACTTATATGAACGAAGTAGAGGAGATTACAGCACTTCCTATAAAAACAGAGAGAAATACTAATGTCAGTGATGTCAGTTATGCTTTGGTGGGTGTGTCCAATTATAGTCCATCACACAAAAGCAATCCCGCCCCTCTCTACTATGAATGAGTGTGTTAGATATGAAGGTCTCCTGCAGGAGTCTGGCTTATCTGAGGACGCACAGAGTCGCTCAGTTTTGGCTCACACACTCGGGCAGCATCTGTTTGAGGTGTTGAAGTGTTTCTACAGTAGCTGTAATTACAGTGACTCAGTTAAACGCTGGTTAAAATGTCTCTGTTTTGTAACACACACCTAACCGTCTGGTTCGGTACTTTTCTAGCTGCCAAGACCGAGTGTACTTGATATAATAGCTTATATTAAGAGCTTGGATCTCTTGAAAAGATGACAAAGTGACAGAAATAGAGTTCTAGTGTTTCATGAAGACAGCTTAGTGGCGTGTTCCTTAGAGTGTGATGCTATAACAGTATTACAAGTAATGTTTGAATTGTTGACGTGTATTTTATTGTTTTAAAAGGACATTCTAGAGGAGATGAGGAAGGAACTGTCGAAGCTGAAAGAAGAACTAATCGATGGTAACTTTTTGTTACGTTGTATCGCCGCAATATATGAGTTTTGTAATACATTACGAACAGTAATATTGCTGATGTACACTGCCAGTCAGAGGTTTGGACACTTTTCTCCTGGAAGGTCACACTTTTATTACGATCATTAAACTATTTAACTTGAGGGTTTATGCCTCATGCTCAAATGCTTAAAATTGTGCTTTGTAGACAAATTTAAACTTCTTTAAATTTTAAGTTTCCTTAAACAAAGAATTTCTTTGCAAAACTTTGTTTTTCATTATACAAAATTGGTTACATTAACTGATAGTAAAGGAAAATCGGTCAACAAATGTCCAGCACACAAATGTCCAGGAAAATCCTTTAATGTAGATTAATTCACCTCTTGAAGTTCTGCTGAACTCTTGTTATTGTGCAACCAGAGTGTGGGTTAATTAAACTTGCTATAATGTAAACGTTTTGATACTTCTGTTTGAATTATTTGATAAAAAAATCTCATGTCTGAAAATGTTGAAAATGGTACTAATAAAGAACGAGTTGGTGTGTCCACACTTGTAACTGGCAATGTGAAGTGAAAGTAAATCAGATCTGATTTAAGCTGTTTATAATATTCTCTGTTGTCTGGTCCAGCAATCAGGGAGGAGTTGGGCAAGTCAAGCTCTGCATAGGACGATGAGATACATCTGTATTTTTACCCACGATCTGTCACTTCAGAGGTCAGCTACGGTACAAGACACTATCTCAAAAGCAATGAAAACAGAAATGTACAGTTTTAACCGGCGGCGATCACAATAACAATGTTCATTCAGAAGATCTGTTGAGGGCGATGACTGACAAACAGACAGACACCAGATTTGGGTCATGGAGGGCGTTCGACAAGAGGATGCCCAGAGGCCTCAAAGCGACGTCATACTCCAAAATCTGTTTGGGGGTGGGGGGGTGGGGTGTCGGGGTCTGGACACAGTCTTACAGAAGTGACTGTCTGTATGCAATTGATGACTCTTATTATGGAAGGAACCAGGAAGCTGGACAAAGACACAAACTATTATTGAACTACATACTGTATTAACCATTAAAGAGTGTGAATCATGCAGGTGATATTCATTCTATGGTACATTAGTAAGCAAAGGGCAGGCTTTGTAGTTTATGAATTTTAGAAGAAGGTGAGGAAGTCGTGTTAACCCAGTCGGTCTTTGTTTAGAAGGAACTCTGATCTATGGCCAACCAAACGCGTATGGTCTATTGCTGCAGGACTCTAAAGCTTGTCTTCCTAATACTATTTTAACCACAATATGTACGTTACCACGACAACAAAATAAACATTATACCTGAAAGTCATTCAATCACCTGTCCTATTGTACGCCGTGTCAGGTAGCTTAACCGCTCTTGGGATGACGAGTCCTCTGGTCAGTTTCTTAAACTTCTCTTTTCAAAAGTGAATGCTCGGATGAGCCACTGTTGTGCGTAAACCTTCTCGGTCTCACGCGTTCGCTAACTGTTCGGGAAGATAACGAGGGACGAGGCCTTTCTACTGTACATCATTGTAGCTCTTACCAAAATCCTCTCAGCCAATCAAATTTAAGGTGGACGCCAACGTCGACCAGACCGCATCTGTAGATAGTGTTAACCAGAAATACTAAATACTTTTTATTCACCGAAGGCTCTTTCGTATTTCTTTCAAATTCAGTGCATGTCTTCTTATGAGCGATAAGGGGAAAAACGGTTGCCACGAAAAAATAGTTTTAGTTCGTAAGCAATAAGTGTAGCATCGTTGCTCATGTTTGTTTTTCTTCAGACATCCACTCTGCTCTCCAACTGTGGACGATGTTCTCTAGACTCATAGTGCAGTTTGCAAGGACGCCTCTTTATAGCCATAATAAATTTGCAGGGGTACAGCATTTTACTTAATCGCCCATTTTATGACTTTAATTTAGAGGTCAAGAATGCAAAAGATCACACATTGTACACAACAACAGAATCTGATGTGTCTGATGAGAGCCAAGCAGCAGATCACTGATGAGGATGTGTACGGCATTTTAAATGGTTTGGGAATTTTTGTTTTTTGTCTAATTTTAACTTTTATTTTTGCATTGAACTTTCTCTGCACTTTGGAAGGCAAAGAGTATAAAGGGGCTTTATCTCCCAACATGCTTTTGTTAGGGAACTTTTATTGGAAATGTGCTTTTCCAGACAGAAATCTTTGTAGAAACATGAAGTGTGATTATAGGCTGTGTGAATTGTGAGAACCATTAAGAGCATAAATCTGTGATGTTCTGTCAGATCACATCTGTTCCCACCCCACGCCGCGGTTACATCTGCTCAGTTTTAAATTGTATGTAATTTCTTTTCACTTTATGTAGTTTGAACAACTTCCTTTTTCATTTTCCATCGCTCAAAATAATCTCTCAAGGAATTCGAAAGTTTGTATGGAGTGTTTACAGCATTGATTGCACTTTAAAAACCCACAGAAGTTCAAATGATTGGAAGATCAGAATGCTGACCAGACAGACGTCACTTTGTGATAAACAAAAGCTAAACACATAAACTAGTTAATCTCTAGAACATCAAACTCTCCCGATCCACCTTTTGTTTTGACAACAACTAACTATTGCTGATTGGTTCTTAGGTTAAGCAGGTAAAATGTTTTGATCAGGGTTGATTCATTCCTGGATAAACCGGTTTGTGATCTTCATGGTTTGTGCCTTGTTCGGAAGTTGTGTTTGATGATTTGTCAAACATGTAAACGTGTGTATAAGAGAGTATTAATGTAGGGCCATAACGATTTGATTGTTTTTTCCTATATTAAAGAGCTTTTAAAATGAATCATACATTCACGTTCTTCTGCGTCATTTTCTGTTGCATTTACAATGTGGTTTGTGTCTGAGAAACTGATCTGTGTTGTGGTGGAAATCAGTTCAGTAATTTCATCAAAGTTGATCATGTTGTCGGCAAGTTGAGACTGATCAGATTCAACTAAACGTCCTTGAAATGCAATTTTCAGTTTCTTCCTATTTTTCACGTTGTACCATACTGTCTTCATGTTAATTAGACGTTTCTTACACGCTAACATTGTTTTGTTTGAGCAAATTAAATAAAAATTGCAATACATTGCTGCTTACGTGGTTTATTTCTGCAACACGACAGTAAATTCATTGTACCGCACAAATGTAACAGGTACCATTTGCTTTTAAAAGAATTGAAGGTGTGAAGCTACGTATTCTACAAAAATCTGTGCTGATTAATTCCTGTTAATTCTGTTCACATTGGTATCTTACAAAACCGCACATACAGAACTTGTGCAAAGCGACGTCACTCCGGTTTCACACAAACGTTGCTGCTTTTCTGTTTGCAGTTACTTTGTGGCTGTTGTCTGAGGCAAACAGGAAGAAGGCAGGACTTCACTATAGACTGCAACTAATGATGAGCACTGCGGCAGCAGCTATATTTAACCCTGTGCTCTCCAGATGAACTAGAGATGAACTCCAGTGCAGTCAGTCCCTCAGAGTCATTCTTTACTGTTAGTACTTCAAAGAACTCAAAAGAACTTTAAAGAATTAGTACTTCAGAGAACGAGAGCAGTGAAAGCATCGCTGCAGTTCCTCCATCTGCAGCAGATCTGACCATACAAAAGAGGAACCAGTTTGTGATTCACACATTTGACAAAAATACACATTTTGAATTTGCAACCATTTCCTTTTTGGAATTATTTTAGGATGTAGTTACTTGACAAAAATATAATGTAATATCATTATTATTAGTATTAATACAATGTGTAATATAGTGTAATATAAGAATTTGTAATTACATACATTCGTGTTTATAAATGTAGTAAGTTCATGAAAATATTTTAAAATTGCACTTGAACTGCTGTGTACTGTCAGATAATCTAAGATACCGTTTTAATAGCAACGTTTTTATTGCTCCTGAATTCAAAACCGTTCAATATTATCTATGTTGAAATACTATTAAGAATAATAATAACATAGAGGACCTTAACTACTACATTTACAAAAACATGATCGATTATGTATTTCAAAAGCATTACTTTGACCATATTTAAGACGTCACATGTTTACAGACACACTGTATGACGTCGACGGTCCGTGTTGTCTGTAATATCTCACAGATCAGCAGTTTCGCCAGGACTCCATTTTGTTACAATGTATAAACCCTGTACCCCAGCTTAAACACCCATCCACCAATCAGCGCAAAGTTAAACCCCTCCGTCGTCCAATCAGAAAAGTCCTCAATTTAAAAGCTAGCAGTCACAGCCAATCGGAGCGCTTCCCGCCCTCACCGACGCTGGTAGGTTGAGTGAAGACAGAGGGAGGAACAAACTCGGAGCGGCGGATTAGTGTTTTTAAAAATATATTCTTTATTTTATGAAAGCCGGGTAATTTAAACACTTTTTACATCGAGCAAAGGTAAGAATTGCTAAATTGTTTAGTTTGCATGTGTAACGATTCTGTCAGGAATATGTTGGTGTAGTTAACGGTACAGAACGAGACGGACTGACTGCAGTTCTACTTTATATGAAGTGTCACGTCCCGTTTAAAACAGTCGCCACAGAAAAACAGTCAAATATATCATACGAGCATTTTAAATGGCCGTATATGCCGTGTGCATGTAAATAATGCGACTGTGTGTTGTTTTAATGTTAAAAAAAGTGTTAATAACGCGATTTTCAGCCTGTTCGTTATACAGGAAACTTGGGCACGGCGCGCGTTTATTGTCTCCTGACAAAAATAGTTGTTTTATCATTCACAATAAACGTTTATGTTGGAAAACATTTTACTAGTTAATTAATTGTTAACTATCTGTAATCAGTTTGTTCGGGTTTCATTGTTTGCTTTGAATAAGTGACTTTCCACAATCTCGCTGCTCGTTGTTGCGCAAAAATGACATATACTGGTCATTTGACTGTGTTTGTTTGGCAGCATATGTTAAGCGTTTTAATTTCAGCATTCATTTATGTTGGTTTTTATATGTATTGTGTGTGTATCTGCTGTTTCTGTATGTATGAAGCTTCATCGCACTCTGACAGACGATGGTTTGAAATACATGACGTTTTCCCTCCATTCCCGTGTCATTATTTTGCTCTGTCAAAGGAGCCGCTTGCTGCATCCTGGTCACGTCACAGAATAATGTATATAGAAATAAAAATATTATTTCTAAAACTGACTTTTAATTTATGATACCAGCATATATATATATTTACTTTTTTACCTTCTTGACCTAAGGCATTTTATTGCGTTGGTCTTATATAACTGTTAAAGCATAAATATCAACGTTTCGTAAATGTGTTTAACACCTAAAGAGAAGTTAATAAATGAAAAAGCAGATTTCCGATCAAGTTATTTTTCTAGTTTAAATAGCTGGCAGAGGTAGTAAAGCTAGATTATAAACGCGTCGTGTTTCCCCTCATTTGCATAACAATGAGTCACATGCCCCGCCCCCTCGCATTATTCCAGATTAAATGTTTCACTTGCGTTTTCTCATCAGTTTCACTCATCTGGATACACGTGGATTCAGATAGTGCTGGACTTCAGCTCAAGATTGTTGGGTGTGTGTGTCAGTGTGCTGCCTCAAGAATTTCTGGAATGTGTTTTGCTGGATTTGATGGTTAGAGGGTGTTTTGAATGTAAAGTTAGGACTTTACATGTGGTTTTAATCTGAGTTCAGTGTGGTTTATGATGTAGTGCGTCTGCTGGGCACTGTGAGATTTATCATGTGCTTATATATGTTGCTGACTTTGACGAAGAGCCAAAAGATACATGTGGTAACGCAACAAACAATTTTAGTTCGTAAGAACGTTTTCTTAACATTGTTTAAAATGTTATTTTGATTGTTCTAGGAATGTCCAGTTTTTAGATGTTGTATTAACCTTATTGTTGTAACGTTATTAAAATGTTATTCATGCATTCTGTTAATTCTGTAACTTTTTAAAATGTTCCACTAACAACTTGAGGAACGTGTTTGATATATATATCAAAAATGTCAAGTTGTTAACATAACGTTAAGAAGGTATTCTACTAACATTACTGCAAGAATGTTTTAGAGAACATTAGCCAACTCTCTGAAAACGTTCTCTGTCAGCTGGGAAGACACGTGCTTTTAATATGCTGCCTGAGATTTACAACAGAAATCCTTGACAGGAGATTTTAAACATCTGCTTATTTTCAACTTTTAGAGTTACTGTTGTTAATGATGCAGTGATCATTTATGGGTCATCTACAATCTTCCAAAAGTTCATGTTACCCGTGTGATACTAGTATCTCGTTCATAAAGGCTGTTGTGGGCAAAACAAAAGCCCCGGGGGGCAGAGAGTGCAGTGTGGGGTGCACAGTTCGCACACATCAGCACTTCTGAAACAATCACACATAAGGACATCACAGCGGCATTGACATCATGCAGTGACATTTCATCTCGGGTTTCCCCTTGCTGGCAAATGTGTCAAATCGTAACAGAAAACCTTTAAGTTTGTTAACCTTTTAGTAACATTTTTTTAGTTTGTTATGTACGTAACCAATGGGGCTTTAGGGGTTGTGTAAACATCTAAAGACTATTTCAAACAAAGTTGATGTTGATACATTTTGTCACGAGCATATACAGATTTTCAGACTGTTATTATATCTTAATAAGTCCATGTAACTGCATATATGAAAATAATGTAAGGCAGCTTTATTTGACATGATGTCCTCATGATAACTGATCTGATTTCAGAGGGAAAAGGACTGAGCTGATGGAAGCTGATGTTTGAGGAGCATGTAGATCTTTCATGCTGTGTGGACTGTGTTTTGTAGGTGAATGAAGATGCCGACTGCGAGGTTTCAGAAGGGAGATGCTGTGATGGGCCGCTGGCCTGGCAGTAACCTTTATTATGAGGTCAAGGTGCTAMGTTACGACAGCAAGACTCGACTCTACACCGTCATCTACAAAGACGGTACAGAGCTGGAACTAAAGGACTCTGACATCACGGTATGACATTTCTCCTGTGCATATTTTAAAGATACGGTCCTTAAAAGCATATTTCAAAGCTGAGGTCCTTTAAAAGATGTACGACATTAAATT
>JAZGTJ010005425.1:0-21683 GCA_036877575.1 Botia almorhae | reverse complement strand
ACTAAAGAGAAAGGATATTGAAACAAGGCAGGAAAAGGATGGAACTACTCTCAGGAAATACTGCGGATTGTTTTAACTTAGGAAAAGCCAGATTTAAGGAATGCCCCCCTACTAGCACAATGAATTAAAGTGCATGTGTGAGACTTAGTGTTCGGATAAGCTCCTCCGAGTTTAATTTTGCCTGCTCTTCTCTTCACGGTACAGTGGATTAAAGAGATGTCAAAGGTCACATTCTCAGACTGGCTGCCATGGTAACCCTTACACACGCAATTTATTGGGCGTTTAAGAATGTTTCATCATATCCTTGATGAAATGTGTGGATCTAAAGAGCAGATGTGCAGTTATACAGTATACATACACACACACACTCACATGGAAGCTGGGAATATGTTCTCTGTCCAGTGGTTTGGTAACCGACAGAATTCCTGAAATGGGGTCGATGATAAACAGACCAGTGGGGTTTTGGTCGGCGCCTGGCCCGGTTATGCTGTATCGCAGCGTGTTACTCTTATCTTTATCTGACTGGATCTGGAATACACAAAGAGAGATTTTGGGTCACTCTTGCACAATCAAATGTAGGAATCACAATATATTTTTATGGTACATGTACGTTTTTGCGAACACAGTGCAATGATTTGGTGTTGTTCTGTGTGTGTACTCACTTTGACGAGCTCTTCTGGGAATTGTTTTCTGGAGTTCTCCAGCACGTTGACAGGTGGAATGACCCAGTCTCTTTTCACACGATTCACACTCCCGTCGCCCTTGACAACCACGCTGTGCTTCGGAAACACTATCTCTGGTAGCTGAGAAAAAAGAACAAAAAGAACAACAGTTACATTTACAAACACCCACTCGGTCAATATACATTATGTGACACGCACGCACAAATGCAGGCTGCAGTATTTGCCCTGGCTCCAAATAATGACAGAATTAATTTCACCTCAGTAATGGGGTCATAAATATGGCGGCTGCTCCAGCATTAAATCTCACAGTGGTCTGTGTGTGTGTGTAAGAGCTGAGCGATATATACTATATATTTACAAATGTTTTGCTGCAAATGTGGCAATTGTGATTCCTTCTTTACACGGCTATTAATTTTCCCAAAGAGCATGTCATTAAATACATTGACAAACCTTCCTCATCTTGTGATGAGTATGAGTCATTTCTGATTTAAACTTCATTTGTTTTTTAATCGATTCAATTCTGTGATTTAGTTCAAACTGTCCACTGTAAGAAATCAATTCAAAACTCATTGATTACTTTTCATGATTGCTCAACAGCTTTTTAAGCATCAAGTAATTGATGCTCAACAACATTTTCAACAACTAAAATGTTTTATTAAGAATTAATTAATTGCGTATCGTTGATAATTACCAAGTATTGCTTTATAGTATATAGCGGCGAATTAATGATAAAATTTTTAAAGTAGTTTTTAAAGTAGACTTTTATGAAAATTAATGAATTAATGATTAAATGAATTAATGAATTAATGATTAAATACTTATGTTTTTAAAGTAGACCTTTATGAAAATTATACATCTTGCTTCAAACATTCTGTATCTACCTGGGAACAATGGCTGTCTGGTTAAAACAGCCGACTATATAAAACCACCATTTACGTTAGTTCAGAGCAAATACAGAAATATCAAAGACACAGAGTACATCGAATCCCGTCAAAAGGCTGAAAAATGTCAAGATAAGTAAATATCAGTAATATCGCCCAGCCTCAGCGTGTTTGTGTGTGTAGAAGTTGCAGTACAGTTCCATTTTCTTTGTTCCTGAGTCTCTCCTCTTCTCTCTTTTCTGTCTCTCTTGTTATTAAGAGGAAGAGACAGTCAGAGATGTGCTTGACCAGGCATTGGCCCTGTTTTTAGTGCAGCACAGAAAACTGAACAAAAAACCTCTATGTGTTCAGCTACGAGTTCATTTCTAGACCAGTACAGGCAACACAAAGACAGAATTCTGTAGGTGAGTACAAAATCTCGGAGTGTGTTTGCTTGTAAGGTGCTTCAGTATTTCCTTTCATCTGATATCAGCTTAACCCCCGTCTTCTTGACCTAACTTCTCTCTCTTCCTCTCTGCTTTCTCCTCTGGGTGAAATATTGACAGCAATGACAGGAACATGGGGTTGGGCGGAAGCTCTGTGTGTGTGTGTGTGTGTGTGTGTGTGTGTGTGTGTGTGAGTTGGGGGGGCAGATTCTCTGGTTTTCTGGCTGGCTGCTGGTGTGCAATGACTCAGGTGATTAGACGATTCATTACCCTCAAACATATTCACAGTCATACCTCCAACTCTCCAAACATGCTCAACATCAACATAAACATGATGGAAGTGACTGACAAACATCTTTGATGCAGTTGATTTTATAACATTTTAAATAAGCTTAGCGTTTTACTTTAAATGATCTAAACTTGTAAATCTACACGGCCTGTGTCAGTATCGTAGACTGATGTAAAAAAATCCTACATAAACAATTCAACAAGGCACATACAAAACTCAATAGCAGCGGCAAAAAATTCTATACAACATAAACAAGTAATTAAAAGTTAACAACAGCAAAATGCAACCGCATCATTTGTTCATGCTGCAGTGCATGCTGGGAACCTGAGCACCAGCACATTACTGTGGACATTACAGTAACAATTAATCTGCAAATATAAAAGATATTACTGTAATGCAGACACAGCTAATCATTGTGATTCTACAGCACAATGCTGCTACATCATTTCCTGTTCACTGTAATATATGGTTATTTATTTCTGCTTTATTTCTAATGCTCTTACAGCTACAAAATACACGAACTAACTAGTATTTTCACAGAGTTGCTCAACTCTTATTTCTGTACTTTTCCACCTCGCCGGCTCCTGTTATCTCTTCCTGCCCAAATCCACCCTTCACCCTCTCCTCATATTTCTCCTTGACCATCTCATCTTTATCTCGCCCTTTCTCTGCTCTCTCCCCCGCCATCTCCACTCTCGCTCCCCTTGTCTCGCCCTTTTTCCCCTTGACGGCAACTTGTGTGCATGTGTGTGTGTAATAAGGAGTAAATTCTGCCTGCCTCTGAGCAGAAGGCTGGGCTATGAGACATATGGTTAGTGTTCCCTAGCCGAGGGTCCAGATCTCCACCGYCTAATGTATCCTCCTGCCTTAATGTCTCTTTAGCATCGTTAAACATTAATTACAGGCCCACTATCAACGTGTTAGTGCTCTGCTAATTTTCTAATATAGTTTTATTAGTGCTTTGGCTTTGTCACAGAGGGCCTCGGATGAAGGGAGACATTTTTGTGAGCTGTTTGGCTGTTTGATGGTGTAATTGTAGCGTGCGGCTAGTTTAGAAACGACAAAAGCTGTTAGCGATCTGACACGGTTATAATTAGTGTGATTTTTGCGAACGCACGGTTTGAGCTCAACGCTAACAAGCGGACGTGCGAGACGGCTCACGTTTGTCATCCGTACCTGCTTGGGCTGGGTGAAGTTTACGTGAACCAGCCACTGCTCCTGAGATTTCACATCCTTGGCCTTAATCTCCAGGCCCCGCCCCTTCCTGTCAGAGAGCAGAAGACTTCGTGCGGCGAATACCGTCCCGTCTGCCTCTATCCGAAAATCTGCAGGGTCTCCGGTCTCAAAGCGCAAGCCGGAACCTCTGCCACAGTCCACGAAATCCACTGCAGAGATAAAGCGAGAGAGAGAGAGAGAGAGAGAGAGAGAGAGGGGACTGAGTGTGAGACTGCTTTTGTTTTTAAACAGCAAATATCTTAAAAAAAAAAACAACAAGCACACAGGAAATCAGATTCTCGCTCCACCGCTGGGAATAATGGTTTTACTTGAAAAGTGAGGACAGTGGAGAAATGGAAAGTGCTCACTGACAGAAACAGAGAGAGAGAGAGAGAGCGTTAGGAAGATTGGAAGAGAAAGAGAGCAAGGAAAGTAGGAAAGGAGAGCAGGTACAACTTCTAAAGCTCTCCTGCATTATTCATGCTGAGACATCCCATGCAAGCCCCCAGGTGTGCTGAGGAACGGAGGAACAGAAGGACGAGTAGACAAAAACAGAAGCATGAGGAAAAAAGAGAGGAGAGTGAGAAAGTTGAGAGGTACCAGCAGCACAGCGCAGAAGGGAATCACATTAGGGGTACAGGCATAAATGAATGTGCTTTATTTATTATGTTGCAATTAGAGAACAGAGACAGACAATTACACACTCAGAAGTGAGAGACACTCTCCTATCTGCACACGTTTGTTTGGGAGAGAGTTTAAATTGAGTGCGCTCATTTCTCTCACATTTTTCATCTTTGGAGCAGAACGACAGCGCTCATTATCTGGCCCAGGTGGAGGACACACGTGATTTCTCGCTGTGTTATTGTGACACGCCGTGACTGCAGTGTGATTATTGATGGAGGTTTATAACAGTCTTCATAATAACAGTCCTTTTGACAAAGAAATTTTCATGAATTTTTAAAAATAGTTCGTAGCGATCGCCCTCACTAGGCGCACTCTGTAGTCGGTTAAATATTTTAGTGCTGAGCGTAACTAGATACATTTATACATCAAAGCTGTAATACATTTTCTATGACTTTTCCAGGGCTGGAATTACAATTTTAAAATTCCCTGAAATGTGCAAGTTTTCCGTTTGTCAGTGGAAGCCCTGCATTCATCAGTCCTGTCAGTAACTGAAAGCTGATGACCTGACACATTAAGGTCATGCGAGGTCCAACTCCAAACTTTCAAATCCAGCTCTAAAAATTTCTAAATCCCGGCACACGTCCATCTTTTCCTACCCTCTCTTTACTATCGCTGCCAATAACAAAGTGAAAAAATAAACAACGCTCACATACGCGGGAAGACTCAGACAATATACTGACAAAAAAACAGAAAAGGTGCCACACCGTTGTCATGTACAACCTTTTAATTAATTAACCTATTAATGCACAGTATGCTAATTCCAAAGTGCCTAAAGGTCTCTGACTGAAATGCTGGTATCACTACTAAGCAAACACAACATTTATTTCTCACAGAATTATTTTCTTGCAAATTTCTTCATTACAGTTTGAGTGTGATTTATTCATTGTGTGCATGTGTTGTGTTGCATTTGTGTGAGGAAAAACGCTCATTTACTATAGTAATTAGGCAGGTTCGTTTGTAAATTACCTCTCAATCTTGTTAATCGCCATGTATTACGTAAGGACCTCTCGGGTAATACAGTGGTCTAAAATAATCAGCCACTGTTATCAGACATGGCAACCAAAGAGACCTTATTACTGATTATTAGATAAAGACTACCTGAAGGGGCCGAGCAATTATTATGTTTATCTGATTGTTAATATTGGAAGTCCCGGTGTCCTTGTGGGTTCCGAATTGTTTAATTCGGTCGAACAAAATTAAAAGACTTCCTTTCGTGGCCCTTGGCATTCACAGAGTGAATGAATATATTTAATGTAACATGATTTCCCTGCTAGCTGAAGATCTCCGCTCAGCAGGTGTGAGCTAGGTGCTGGTGTGTGTATCGGCCTAGCTTCACAAAGTGCATGAAACCATTTTATTAGATGGCTGTACCAGTTTTGCCTGCAGCTGGATGGGTGGGGGGGGCTCTATATGTCTATCGTGCTGTCTGCTTCTATTAGAGTTTGCTCTTCTAACAGAGAAAACAGTGTCCTCACTCGCGTCCTCTCGTCGCGATCTCTCCTTACGCGCCCGTGAAAACTCGACCAGGCAGTGGGGCTTAATGCGGCGAATAAAAGCTACATTACTCATGGCGTCTCCAGAGCAAACATGGTTAAAGGAAAAACAGTGAAAGCTAATTTAATTATAAGGGTAATTTAATTTAAGGCCAAGTATGTTTAAAATTAATTCGTTTACATCTGAGGGAGTTTGACTGTGTTTTGAAAGCCCTCCAGAAACGAGGACACGTACAGGTCCTCAAACAGCAATATGAATCGACAAAGCAATATGAAAAACAAAGATTTTATTGCTTCTCTTACTCCATAAACCATGTGTCCTCTGCTAGATTTGGTTTGTTACGATTTTATCATTGGTTTCATTATTTTCCAGACCTGATTTTGTTCATCAGCCTCATTTTTATTAGCTGAGGAGTCTGACATTTATGTCTGCTGTTATTCGCTAAGTATTGATGATGCGGCATGAAGTATCTGATTCTCTAACATTAACGCAGCGCGAAACGTAATAGCTTCATGATTTATTTGTGATGAACCGATACGATTCGAATAAGACGCAATTAAAAAAATATATATTCATTTCCTGCCACCTTGAGCAATGAGATGAGAACCATTTGTGCTAAATGCAATGTGGCAGTTAAGGAAGCCTTATTGCTTTGTTTATACAGTGACAAAAGCAAAAATAAATAAATACATTAATACAGGATAGTGGGTAAGATGAAAAAATGGTGATTTAAAAAAATGCATTTTAGTCAACAACGAAAGTTATCACCAAAAATTCACTGTGTGTAATTAAAAATGGATCAACTTACCAATTGTGAGAGTGTTCTGTGTATTTTTATGTGTTTTAGAGTATTGCGCCGCTATGCTAGCAACATGCTAATATTAAACTATTGAAATCACCAACGTGAAGCGCTATTGTGTGCCACACAGAGTTGCTGATGATGTACAGAATTCCAGATTAGTTACGCATGAGGTTCCGTGATAGAACGCAGCTCCCTAGAGCAAATGCGAGCTTGTCAACGTGTATGTGTGCGAGATGCTAATCGGGAAGCACAGGCTTCTTTGAGAGGCCAGCCGAAGGTCTGTTGCTCCTCACACACTCTTCAAAATCATCAAAATGATTCTTGACTTGAGAGTAAACTGTCAGCGATTTAAAGAGCGAGAGAGCACAGGAGTGACTAGCCGACGTTCCAAAAATGTACTAAGAGATAAATGAGGGTGTGAAACTAACATTCAAGCAGAAGTGCTGATCTGGTGAGCTAGCAGAGGTGTGATGTGCCCTGTAAGCAATCTTATTCGTCCATTAGCAATTAGCATTTAACGCCAACTACACATCTCTGCTGCAGAAAATGTCTCTGCTGTTCCCTCCCAACAGGCCTCTTATTCCTGTTTAATACGAGTTGGCCTCGACTGGGTCTAGCTTTTAGTAACAGCATGCCATAAATGAGGACAGTGATGGAAAAAGAGTTTTGTTTAGAACTCCGCCCCCCATGAGGGAGCGTAAAACAGCCGTCTTAATGCAGTCATTTGGAGTTTCATGGTCTCCGAGACATACTGAGTCTCTCTGCAACGGAATTCAGATGGATGTGGCACTTAGGACCCCACTCGGCACTGAGCATAGCTGTCTTTTGTACCGCCTGTCTATAATTGCCCTTTTTCCCTGACTTTTTAAGGGTACAGTTCCTCTAATGGCCTCATTGCTCAGGCACGTCCCTCGGTGTGCATGGCGACTTAGGTTTAACTCACTGGCACTTCCACAGTCGCGAGTACACAAAGACAGACGCGTTCACACATATGACGGCAAAAATATATCAGTGGGAGCTAAATCAATTTTCGAACTACAGTGCACATTAAACTGTTAGAGCTTTTCAGCTCATAAAAGGATTCATTATCTCTTTTGGAAACCAGCACAATATGTAGCTCCTATAATGAGCCAATGGCTATTGATTAGTTGCCAAAATGTTATAATGGTGAATAACAGCTGCTTTTATGTGTTTTTCTGTTAAAGGGACAGTTCACCAAAAAAAGTCACTATTTTGTTTCACACTCATGTTGTTACAAACTCATACGAACGTCTGTCACGTTGGCGAGTAAATGTCTGAAAAGCACCATGAAAGAAGTCCACAGGAGTCATGTGACCTAATCGCTGAGAAACATGAGAACTGGATCGGTGAATGAATCACTGTTTTCACTGAACCTGTTAATCAGGTTTACAAAATGGACTGAGTGTTTCTGAACAAAACCAGTTCAATCCGAGTTCAACGCACAGACTCAATAATTCATTCAGTCTGACATTTAATGGTGACTTGCTTGTTGTCAAAATTAGCTGCTTTGTGAACTGGAAGCGCTTTTGTGAATTTTTAACATTTACAGTCAAGAATATAACCATAAAATGTAAGTTATGGGCTAGGGAGCTCTCATGTGCATTAAACAGCATCTGTTACAAAGTAGAGACATGTCAGTGAGATTAAATTGTGTTTAATATGAAGTATGTGCCTGTTTCGAATTTTGTATCTTTCCCTATAGCCATTTTTAATTGTGGGTTTTCCAATCAAAACAAATGTGCTGTTATTGTGCTGTATTGTGTTTTTATTTGTACAGTGACATCACAGACAGGAAGTTCCCCATGTACAGTGCATAAATGCAATAATTGATCATATATTTTGTTGTTGCTTTCATTATTGATTCATACTGATGTAATCAAAGGTGGAGGGGTGGAGCCCACCCCTTGATCCAAAAGTTCTACAACTAACAATATACTGTACTGGATCGCCCCCATCGTTAGCTGAAAGAGAGAGAGAGAGGACATGACTTCAGTTATAGCTCGTTCCCTTGACATCAACCCGCTTAAAATATCCTCTCCTCTCTTTCCTCATTTGTTCAGATTTTTAATTTAGATCAAAAGAACACGCCGAATATCACGCCTGATTAGGATCAATCTCGACCTGTTAAATGACTCGATCGCATGCAAATGCATGCACGCTCAAACGCATGTAAAGAGAAGACAGATACTGCTCTCATTTTCTGCCTGGTGCCTTCTCTCACACCAGTGTAATGTGTTGTCAGCAACAGGATGTTGTATGTAATTAGCTCACACCTTGTAATATCACAGATTTGGGTAAATCTGCATATAAATGTGACTAATAGAAAACTATCAAGACATACCTTGGCATTATAACAGTGGAACCAGTACTGTGGTATTCATCACAATACTATGGTATGACACCACTGTTGCACCACACCACCACAGTACTTCCTGTAAACCTCACTTGGTTGTTTCCAGCTAACACAGGTTAGCATTTGCATGTTTCTGAATTTGAATGTCTGCGTATGCTTTTTAGCACTTGAAGAAGTTTCAAACATAACATGGATTGTAAACATGCAAATAAAGAGGAGACCAGAACACCCCAGAACACCATACACCACATCTGACACGCAGAATTGCACGGTCGCTTCTGCCAGTACATCAGACAAACAACCACATACCGAGTGTTACATACATTACTGAATGCTGGGTAAAAACTATTTCAACCAATCACTGTATAATCCCATTACAAACAAACTCCACATCCAAGTCATTATATCACCAAGAGCCTTTAGGTTTATTTTAAATCATAGTTTTTAGCCCAAACAGAAGCTAAGTGTGTATGTTTGTGCAAACCTGCATGAGTGTCATGCGATTATAACCTCTGACCTCGCTAGACTGTTTTGTCTGTGTGGATTTATGACCAGGTACAGACCGGCACACACATTCATCATATGACAGAGGTTGAAAGAAATCTTAACCAGGTTGTGCATTTCATTGCCATTTCTTCATAAATATATATATTACACACACACATACACTTTTGCAAATAAGGATGGTCCCAAAAGGAGATTTTGCTTAGATTTGTCATGTTTTGCTGAGCTTTGGGTACAAAACTCTCCAATATATGGTTAAGTAAAGCCCCCAGGCCCACCTGACACACACACACAACACATTTTCACCTGCTGTTTTACAAACCTCTTTAGTTTAAAACCTCTGCCTAATTGTCAAGTGTATCTCCAGCCTTTATGAGCATTTCGGCAGTTAAACTTAATATTCCTTCAAGAATATTAAGCATACAATATGTGTACATCCAGAAACATTTCAACACCTTCACTGCTCACCATTAACCAGAAACAGGTAAAAACACACCAGACCGTGTCGCTGCAGAACGGCTCTATAATAAAAGTAATTTTCCATGTGTCTATTCTGAGCTTATTTCTATAAAACCATTTGGTAACGTTTTATTAAATCTGTAATGTCAGTTAATTACAATCGCAATAATGATGTGAAACGGAAGACCAAATGCATATAAAGTCAAAATAATCCTCTATTACACGTCATTCACTTTAACCTGTATTTTTTCCTGTAATTGGGCTGTAAAATGGAGCCTATTATCATGTGTGACCAAACAGCCATGTGAATTACTGTTATTTGGGTTTGAAAACCCAAAAATTGCTTTCGTGACAGTGTTGCCTTTGGGGACAGTGACTGGGTCACAAAATGTGTCGCATCAGTGGGCAGACATTACGAAGAGAAACCTTTCTCCCTCACGTCCTATACGTGCCCCAAATCTCCAACTACATACTTGAAGTATTAACAGTTAACACAGCATGACTGCATGAGGAACATCTAGTTTTTGGGGAAGCATTTTCAAAAACAACCTAAAAAAGGCAAGTTAACATTTGCAGTGAGACAAATACTAAGTGTGCACACTATTCATTGATGTGATTGAATGGTAAAAAGTGGCCCTGGGTGAAAGCATCAGGCTGTGATATTATTCATTAATATACATTTTCTCATGGCCTTGGTTATGTGATCACAAAACTAGGTTCAGAAATAGACAGTTATTAGCCTATTCATTCTTTTGGAAATGCACGCACTGATTATACACAACAAGATTCTGGGCATCTCTCTGCAGCTACATACTTTGAATTTGAAGCAAGGATGTAACCAAGTATTAAGTACTCTGAGGGGCCAAATGTTAAGAGTTTAAGAATCACTCAGTAAAAAATGGCTCACTGAGATAGAATTACACAAGAGAAAACGCTGCTCTACTGCACTAATCTACCAGAACAAAGAACAGTGTTTACAAAGAAATAATCATGAATTAATTCAGGGAGGGGTTTCTATATTTATTGTTCTATAACAAAAGAGGAAATAAACGGAAAAAAAACATGCTGACTTGCAGTACAAGAACAGCACATCAAATCAGAACCCTGACCACTGAATCTCCATGACCTTTCCAGTGGTTTGCATGACTTGATTAGTATTTTTAAAAGCTATGAAAGTTCTGAGTGATTCGTTTATGAATCATTTAAACCCATCGTTAAAAAGAACTGATTTGGAATGCTTCACTAGAAAAGCGACATGGCTGTTTCTTGTTACCAAGATTTACCCTATGCAAGATTAATATCTATCTGATCCAAATAGAAAAAAATAGTTTTTTCATAAAAAAACTAATAGTCATTTGTATGACTTTTCCAGTCCTGGGAAAAAGTATTTTTGAAATCCCCTGATACTTCTTTTCCTGACCATGAGAAACCTCTTAAAAAGGAAGTAAAGTATGTAGGGAACTTGTGGACTAATTCTGGGGTTGTGAACTTACAAATACACACAGGCACTTGCCAGTTTGGTATCTGGAGTGAAATGGATGGTAAGCCACAAGAATTATTAATTGTAGGTTGATGGGGGGAATATAAAGGATTTAGATTATATGTGTGTGTGTGACTGAGGACTCTCTGGCGAGACTGACCGCTGTAATCGCTCTTCATTGTGTGTCAGAAAAACTGACAGGAAATAACATTCTTTAAATCATTACAAACATATGCAAAGGCTTTCACAGGCCTGAATACAGAAGATACTATAATTTAGCAAGATTGCTAAACAAGCTGTACTACATTTTGAAATGATGAAATTACAATATGTTACAATATTACAACCTGTGTTAAAACAGATGCTTTCTACCGAACAAACACAGCCGCACTTTAATCTAAAATAGAGGGACTAACACATTTTTAATCCCAGTCCATCTGAAAACATCTCTGCCTTTGTGTATGTACCTGCCTGTCTGTGTGCGCATGTCGGGGCATTTGCAAATTCATTTAATCTGTATTTAACCACAGATTGAAACAACCAACTGCAAAACAAAAGAAGACAAAAGCAGGATTAGACTTTCTTAAATCTTGAGTTCCCGGAAAATAACAGTGATTTGAGCTCAAGACCAGATTAAATGTATAATGCGTGTGTGCGGGGCATGTGCTGGCATCCAGGCGTTATTAGTTTAAGAGTGTTTCTTACTTCTGGATCTTTTCATCTGACACACTGTATCTCACTACGGTGGGATAAAACGGCGTCTGATGGAGCTGTGTAAATAAAGGTGCAGTTCTTCAAACAAAAGCCAAAAAGAAAAAACAAAGACATTCAAAAATTCACACCGATTGTGTAACACAAACCGAAAACATTGTGGAGAATCATGTTAGTATTTGACCCCGAGGGAACAATATTCTGTAACGTTTCCAGAAAGTCTGCACAGCGACTTCAATAAGCTCCTGAAACGAATACGATGCAAACGGAATTGTGAACGAACCACTTCTGCTAAAACACAGACATGCTGAAACACTTGAATGTGGTGAGGAGAGAGAATCGTGGATATTGATTTCTTCTCCAGCAGAAATCCATAACCTCCTGTTTGTAACAGATGCCCCATTAGATCCTGCAGTTCAGGAAGAACAGTGATACGGAGTGTTTGTCAGCAGTGGGTGTGTGAGGCAGTGAAGTACCTGTCCTCAGGTGTGACAGTGATACACACCACCCGTGTGAAACATGATCCCAGTGTGACTGAGAGGGATTCAAATACACCCGTACACGCACACCACAAAATGAGCAACGGAGATCGGCTTTCCGTACCGACGCTCTTCTGTGAGATACTCGATACGCTGTCATTTTAATAAAGAACCGTGAGGGGCGGCAAGAGAAAGAGTGTACCTGCTTAAAATTCTGTGAACTATGAGCAAATTGAGTTTGGTGCAGACAGGAAACAGACAGAGTAACGCTCATACTGAGGTGCAAGGTGCTGTTTGAAATACTGGGTCACAACTACATTACCCATAATGCATCAGGATGGCAGACTGGAGTGTAATGAGATTTGTACAGGCACTGACCCAGATAACCAAAGCCCGCATTGGAGGTGTGTGCGTGTGCGCTCGTGTGTGTGCGCGCGTGTGTGCCTCAGCGATTTGTCTTTGCCAGTACAGAAAGGCAAATCTCAGGAATAAAGTTACACGTGCATTTGGTTTAGAAGACCTTAAACTGCTGTGAGCAATAATGATTCCATTTTGTGCACATTGTAACTTATGTCTGTTAGCACAAGTATGTCAGCTTCTGTGTGTGTGTGTGTGTGTGTGTGTGAACAGTGACAGCTGGGGAGACAGTGGGATACAGTATTGTGGACAAGGGCGGACTTAGTACTTTGATATGTGCAAGTACCAGGGGGTATACATACGTGTGTGTGTGTGTGTGTGTGTGTGTGTCAGGATTATCACCAACTGAGCAGAAGAAAAATAAGCAAGGGATGTATTTCAAAATTCCCAAATTACATAACCATGCACAGATGTAACATGTTCACAAAGCCATCAAGCATCCATTCCAGACAAACATATGCTTTTGATTTGTAGAAGCTGAAGATGTCTCTGGCTGTGCGGTCCCGTTTGCGCCTCGCTCTTTACGAGCTAGTTTTCTGTTGACTCTGGAACAATACTCCTGCACAGTGACGCTCAGCCAAATGGGACGAATTAGGCCAGGTTGCCTAGCGGCATGCTGGTCGCCCCTGACAACCCCAAAGCCTCTAGCTCAGGAGCAAAAGGGAAGGGATTTTTCAAAGGGGAGGAATAGAGTTTCATTTGGCCACATGCTCACACAAAACACCTCCCCCCCAGGCTCGCAAAACAATGTCAGCCATGTCAAATCAATCGGCAACGCCCAAGGACATCAATATGGGGCCAATAAATCTCACTCAAGGGAAGACCACTCGCTCACCTTTTTGGCCATATGGGAACCGCTGTAATAGCGCAGTCGCAACGGTCCGCTAACACTGGTCTGCATGCGCAGACTGCTGCGCATGGGCGGTACCGTATTAAACTGCAGAATTCACACAGGTGATAGAGTAACCGAAACATAAAAGACTGAAAGGTGATAGTGAAATAAAAGTGGGGCTTGGAAGAGGGGAGACGGCTAATGCAACAAAAGAAGCGCGTCTCCTTTGAGGAACGGCTGTGTGTAAAAACCGCGAGAGCGTACACTTGTAAACGACGCTTCAAAGGCAAGCGCGAGACAATGCAACACAAAGACAGGGATATCAGGGAGAGAGAGACGGAGCGATCAAGACAGACTGAGAGATGATGTCAGAGCTGTGAGGGTCTGAGATGGCCCCTCGCAGGAATGTCGAAGGGATTTGTTAAAGGGATAGTTCACCCAAAAATGCTAATTCTGTAGTAACTTATCCTCATGTTAAGTTATTTCCTTTCTCTGAAAAACAAAATAAAGCCAATATAACAAAGCATAGGCCATAAACTCAAACAAAGAACTGTCTTTTTCCACTAAAAATCTACTGTAATGCACAAATTAAAAATGAGGTAGATTTTACACCCTGACGTTTGATTCATGTATCATACCCAGCTAACAATTTTAGGTTGTAAGAATGTTTCTGTAATGTTTCCATTAACAAAAATGTTAAAAACGTTATATTTAAAGTTTTAGGAACGTTCGAAGTGTCTAGTTTTTAGACGTTGAATTAATGTTATTGCTTGGTTGTTTAAACGTTATTTAAATATTCTTTTTTATGGTGTTTTTACAACATTCCACTAATATATATATATATATATATATATATATATAAAACTTTAAGACAACTTCTAGAGAATGTTTACCAATGTTCCGAGAACATTCCCTGTTAGCTGGGCATGGGCTATTTCTTGATGATTTGTACATCGACCAAGTCACAAGTGCTGCTTGAACATCCTGCCCTGCATCTCGCACCTTTTGTGTTTGAAGGAAGAAAGAAAACAATACAGGTTTTGAAAGGCACGAGGCTGAGTAAACGATGACGACATTTTCTTTTTTGGGTGCACTGTTCCTTTAAGCATGAGAAGTCACATGTGCCGGTCCAATTATCACCTCTCGCACCCACTAACTCCTACACTAGCTAATGTCCTTTCTCATTAAACACCAGAGAAATCATTTTAATAGCTGTTGCCTTCCTCTCCTGTTGTGTGTGCGTGCGTGCGTGCGTGCGTGTGTGTATGTGTGTTAAAAAAGCAGACCCATATCAAGCACAGCTGCGATCCATTGTCCTGTATTAAGGTCATGCTAGCTTTACCCACGATCCAAATATATCCCTCCATCTTACGGGAAACGCAAGAATCCCACTTCACACTCTCCCCCTTGCTTAGCTGCTGACACACCTAAATAGGCAAGTGAGCTGATAGCAGAAGCAGAGGTGCGAAGGGAAGGAAAATGAGGGGAAGTGTGTAATAATAACAGGAGGAGAGGAGCGCACTCGTTCACATACTGCAGTAACCTAAACCAGAGTAGAGCTGGACACAAGCCAGTCCAGCTGTCCCTTCTCTGATGCAGGCTATCTGAACTCCTGTAAAAACACACACACACACACACACACGGTTCCTTAGCTTATCTCAATGAGGACATACCGCAGTTATCTTTCGGTTTTATTCTGAGCTGATGATATGTTCTGCCCTTTAAATGTGACCTTCACACAGAGCTAAACGCATTCTTACAGTTTCATTGAGGTATTATATAGTTCAGTTATAAAGCTTTTTTAATGTGGGTCAGAACCAACCAACAGTCCCTACAATGTAGGCAAACCTGAACCACATCTATGATGTTTGGAGTTCATTCAAATTGCTACAGACTAGCCCAACCCCTAGCCTACACCTAATACAGAACAGTTTTGCATTTAAAAAAACATATTCATAAATAATTTTTCCAATTAGGACATCCTTGAAAATCTCTAAACGGATGTTTTGTCAGATTTAGCCAAATTCTGGGCTAATAAACAAGCTGAGTAAACTCACAAACACACACACACACAGAAGGGAAAAAATGATGCATTGGTCTGAGACGTGTCACTCTTGGCTTATCCTGATAGTTGGGTGGGGAGGAATAGGGACACTTACAGCTGTCAACCAGTGAGTCTTAATGGCATAATGTCACACACGTGCTAACAGGAAATGGTTTTGGTCAGAGGCCATTAAGACCAGATTAACCCATCGTTCACCATTATCAAATAAACAGCTTTTAGATCACACACAATCGCCTCTACAACTGTAACCCTTTATGGATAAAGATGGGAATTATACAAATACCAGTCAGATTATGGGTGGGTGGAGGGTGTTTTAGATGGGTGGTGAGACAGAGGCATGAGAACGGGGAGGTGGCGGGTGACGTCTGCTGGGTTCACCGGAATGTGTGTTTATGCACACGCGTGTCTATGTGAACTGTTGACATTCTTCAAGTCTGCGGCAGCCGTACGCGCCACAAGTCAAGGCAACATAAACACTAATAAAGCATTTAAAGAGCTTCTGCCAGACATTCTAAACCATACACACTTGCATCCGACACACACACAACATTATGCTAGGAGTGTGTGTCCCATATCTTCCCTCTGCAGGATGGAATAAGGAGAGATTTGGCAGAGCATGAAATAGACCACAGCCACAGCGTTGCATCTATACACACGCACACAAAGCACACCGGATAGCTGCTCTATTCACACTGCTGTTTTAGCATGCTGGTGTTTTGTTTATGAGTATGGTGAATCATTGTGATGCCATTGATGACATCATAATTGCCTTTCCATGTAACTGCACCATGCTAACAGGATTTGGGAATGATTCACAAATTCACAACTGCCACCTAAAATGAAAAAGAAAGACAAACAAATCTGCGTCCAGTTATTTGTTTCCAACCTTTCTTTCTCTCAGTCCCTGGGCTACATGTTCTTTCTTTAACCATATATTTACTAGTTTGTCTTTTGCCTGAACGACTAGTAGACTGTATGGTTTTAAGTCTAGTAAGTCATGCAAAATCATGCAGTGGTCAACATTTTTATATAATATATTATTATATAATATATAATATATATATATCCAACCGAAGACTATATGTACTATGTATACACACACACATATATGTGTGCTCAGTTGTTATCTCAGTTGTCTCAAAATAAATTACGGTCCTACTAATAAATTTCTAAATTTTGCTTAAAAAATGGAACTCTATTTGGGACTGTTATTCTCTATCTCCACTACAAACTTTCAAGCTAACCTTCATATCACTCCATCATCCAATTCCTCCCCCCCAAATCCCCTGACTGCTGATTAAAAGCAGACTTCAGTGTAGTTCAGCCACCCCCACGTTCTCATAGCGATCCAGCACAGTCACCCAGGCATGCACCCAACCGCAAACTCCAGGCACGTAGAGGTCAGCAAAGTGACCAGTGTGTGTGTGGGAGAGATTGTGAGCAGTGGGCTTTTGAACCACGGGCTCGTTTCGCTGCGGTTACCCTGCCATAGCACTGAAAGGGCAAAAACACAAAAATTGCCTTTTGCAGTTATACTGCATAAACACGCACTCATACGCGCTCTGAAACAGAACGCGGGTCGGCGAACCGATAAGGATCTCTTAGCCTTACCACATAACCACACTGTGATTAGCATACATGCCACATAATCACCTGTTTCCTGTGGTTAAGCACCATTAATGCCTAAATGATGTCTTTAATGCCTTAAGCATCCTATTCAGTGATCAATAACATACTTGAGTATGAAAACACAAACCACACCCATATTTTCCTCTATTTTCCCTCCATCGCTCTATTTTCCCTCTCCACCCCTCCTCTTGAGCCAATATGGTCAGCACAGTGGGAAGGAATCCATTACTACAGAAACTAGGGCATCCCGTACGAACTTGTGTGGTGTGTTTAAAAGCATGCGTGTGCGCGTATATGCGCATGAGAAGGAAAGTCACGCAGAAAATCATAAAGACAACAGAAATTTTGGGTCACCTGACCTCTACCAACAAAAATCTTGTTAGAATAGAATTAGACAGTTGCCATGACACCAAAGCACCCAATAAGAATCCCCCAACAGTCAAAAAGGGCTTACACGTGCATGTGAGAGAGAGAAAACAGCAGAAAGTTTTTTGACTCGGGGGTTGTGTTTGCACAGCGTTCCAACACCCTCAAGCAGACAGTATTCTGTTTTGGCTGTCCATGAACCTCTGTTGTAGTTTTTGGCAATGACCAATAAACAGCCCACGTTATTTCTGATGTCATTTTTTTACTCTTCGAAAATACAGCTTGCGTTTCGCTTCTCTAAAAATATACGTGTAAAGGGCTAATGTCACACTGGATGGGTGCCATGCCTCCCCTCGCTGTAACCGAGGCTGAGACTGGCTGACCGCAGAAACATTGCGGTGCTAAGGTGGAGATTTTTTGCAGCGATTTAACGCAACATTAACAGGTGCACATACACACAGACATTAATGACAAAGCGTCTGATCTCGTGGTCCACAGTAATCCTGGAATGTCTGGTGCGGACCACCCAAATGAGAGTCAGTCTTTCAAACAATATTAAACTATAACCTTTAAAGGGATTATTTTTGCCCTCTCCCAGGTTCACCACCCAGAAATTAATCCTTTATTTCTTGCTTGCTTTCTCGCATACGCATCAGCTCTCAGACATACGAGCACTGATCAATACTCTTAGGGTCTTTGTTTTGCTAGATCGATTTAGGGTAATGAAGTCCATGTGGTCAAATTCTACAGAGAGAGAGAGAGATTATCAAGCACAGAGTTTTGACTGTATGAGGATCAAAGGTTTGGGCTTAAAAACAGTCACATTTTGCTTTCCTCTGTTGGCTCTTTACAAAGAATATCTCACCACGGCTGGATCATGGCTAGTTGTTCCAACATCTAACTAGTTAATTACTGGAGCTAATTAGTTTCTGTTGATTTTCTCTTAGCTTATATACAGTTTTTAGCTATGATTTTTTAGCGGTAATTAGCATGCTGACAGTGTAGATAGTTTTTAATGCACAGCAGCCACAACTCATACAAATGCAAATGTGTTTAATGAACAAAAAAGTGTTGAATTTATTAAATTTTGTTTAAGTTAAAAATAGTCCAACATTCTTGAGACCCGGGCATTGTGTTCCATTCCTTTGTATTCACTCTAGCTGCTTTCAAATACAAGAATGTGTCTTACGTGAACGCCTCCTAATAAATGTGTCCTAATAAACCCAAAACCAGCCTAAATTAACAGAGCGTCCTTAAAACCGATTATTCGACTAGTCACTCAGACAATCCACCAACTAGTCTAATTAGAAAATGAATAGTTAATAAGTCATGCTCCAGTATTCATATTGGTCAAATATTTACAAAACATAAAACGTAGAAACACAGTGATCTGTAAAAACTATGACAGCAATGGAACGACTCACACTGGACAACTGCTGATTTTGGTGGTAAGTTAAGCTCAGAACAATCTTTTTTAGTCTTTTTCTTTAATTAAGAGTGTCAGCTCATTATCACATGCGTAGACACACAACAAAGATTTTCGGTGGCTGAACAAATAAGACAATAGCACGCCTGGTAATCTTTAGACAGCTCATTAAGTACTTCATATTAAATTTAAAAAACACTAAAGGGACAAAGCACCAGGAGAGCAACCCCCACCCCTTCATTTCTACCACTCTCTCTGTTATTCACTCGCTCCCTCAGCAACTCTAATAAGGTCTGTATTCTCGTAACCCTTCTTTAATTCCACCTCAGTCGGCCTATTGAGGGGCAGTGAACCGCATGCTGATGACCTCACTGCAGCACTCTGATTGGTCAAACCCGGTGACTGGCGGCCCCCACACTGGCCTGACAAAGAAGACACTCTGTGTTTCCGTCTCCGTGTTGACTCATTATTGTTTTTCTACTCTTTTCTTTTACTTGTTCTTGAAAGCAGGAAGTGCTGAATATTCGGTTTTGTCGGAAGTGTTTAAAAAACAAACACGGCCGTTCAGTGTGGTGTGTCCGATACAGTTATCACCTCACAGCCACTGTACATTCCTCTGATCATCCGCTCTCTCTCTCTCTCTCTCCTGTTTTAAAACAGATCAAACGAGGGAAAAAGTCATTCCTGTGAAAATAAGGAAGACCGAAAAGAGGGAAATTGGGTGAGCGCTTACACTCGCTGGTTGAAAGAGGAAGAATAAGGCATTTCACAAAATGGAGAAAGTTACAAAATGATTCGTTGAGTAAAACAAGTTTTTTCTAAAACCTCTTTTCAGAACAGAAATGAAAAAGATTTGAGAGAAAAAAAGCAGATGAGAGCAGAGGATGAGTGAGATTTAGATGACCAAGAGAAAGTCAATTACTGGTTAGCATATCGCATAGGCAAAACATATTCATGAATTTGAATTTTGTGATGATTTTAAAGAGCTTTTAATCTGGCCTTTAAGTTTCCAAAAATCACGTTAATAAACAAATTTTTCTGATTTTGCCCTCTCATGACTCGAGTATGACAGATGTTTTAATAGTGTGTCTCGTTGAAACATCACAGCTGGTAAGTTCGATTCACACATGATTTTGAGATTTATTTTACTTAAACTTCCTCGCTTTGCCTTACTGGAATGGAATTAAAATTCTTCAGCAGTGGCAAAGGCTGTATCATCACATTCTTTCAGTCAGAATCACAGAGTCGGGTCGGTAAAAGAGCACTAACTGTACATTCCTGCGTCCCACATAAAAAGAGAAAGAGGGTCTGAGGGGGAGAGCGAGTGAAAGAGAGGCTGCAGGGGAGAGAGAAAGTTTTCATCTCTAAGTCATCTGCCTAAAAAGGACATGATGAATGAGTGTCAGGAACACAAAACATCCACCTCATGTTTAACAAGACCGCCAATCCTCAGTGTGTGTGTGGGAGGGTCACCGAGTGGGGGGAGGTGTTAGGACAGAGAGGAAAAACAGTGTTTTAAATATTCGTATGTCCATTGGCGAAAACCACTGTGCGTAACAGTATTCACTTTGACCTGCAACCCAGACGGGCATTCTGAAGACAGACCTAAAACGATAATGAAATGAGAGCCGCTTTTGTGTTTGTGTGGGTCATGTGATATCGCTCACCTTTCTGAAAAGGACATAGGAAGTGAATGGGTGAGTCAACAGTGAGATCAAATGACTGGGCTTTGTTGAGCCCAGTAGCTCTGCCATCAGCAGATCCTGACCACACACACACACACACACACACACACACACACTTGGGAAATTCCTATCAGGGTGTGATATGTCGACTCTCAATGTGAAATTTAAAGCTAGAGGTTATCACTTATATTGTAATTGTCACAGGTCTGTTTGTGTGTGTGTGTGTGTGTGTGTGTGTGTTTGACTCACTTTTCCCTGGGAATTCATAAGAAATGACATGGAACTATAAAAATAATATTTTGGTTGTTCAAAGTCACACTTGTAACACTTTCCAACCAGTTAAAGAATAACTCTTTATTATTTCATTGGGTTCGTTTCACTTATTTATATATTTTGCGGAAATATATTTTACAATATAAATTATTTTGACTGAATTATGAGCCATGGTTGGGATTGGTGGTTTAGTTTAGGTTATGTACAGGAAATGTGAACTTGTAGTTATGCCCCTTTTTACAGAGCAGTGATTACATATAAAGCCCAGATGTTATGAGGCCTCCCAAGTTTACAGCTGCAGCAGAAATGCGGTTCTGCCGGCACTCTGTTCTCTGAGACAGCTGGGCTGTGATTGACTGACTGTATGGAGATTGCTGAGTGTGATCTATGCCATCGATTGACTGTATGGATATGAGCTGGTCTGATCAATGCATTGATCACGGGGCGGGTTTCATCTGTGTGTCAAACCACGACGGGGGTAGATAATTTACCCCCCCAAATATTTCATAC
>JAZGTJ010005424.1:0-27563 GCA_036877575.1 Botia almorhae | reverse complement strand
CGTGTTGGATGTTTAAGGGACCGTGGACGGTCAGCTGAACACCAGGCGTGTTGGATGTTTAAGGGACCGTGGACGGTCAGCTGAACACCAGGCGTGTTGGATGGTGTTGGATGTTTAAGGGAACGTGGACGGTCAGCTGAACACCAGGCGTGTTGGATGTTTAAGGGACCGTGGATGGCAGTGAGTTCACAGCAGTCTTGCAGCACATGAGAGGAGAGTGAAGGTGTTCTCACATTCACCTGTTAGGAAGCTCTGCGGTTCCTAGCACATTGAAGAGGGAGGGAGAGGGGGCGGGGCCTCAGTGTAAACAGCCAGTCTTGAAATGCAAACATAGCGTTGAGGAATCATGACGCCTCGAGCAACAAGTGTTCATTTCTGGAGTCTGAGTCCTGGACAAGCTCAAGTGGTTCATGGCACGCTTGAAGGCGCTCCCAAACGGTACCATCTTGGATTTAGGAAGCCATTGTCTGCGAGAGATTCACTAGGGTGAGTTACTTTAAAACCAGCAGTATTTTAAAAGTATAATAAGCGTGCTAAGTTCATCTGATAATCGTGTGTTTTGTATTTTCATGACTGGAGTGTTGCTTTCCTAATGTAGTAACAGTTCAGGAACTCTCTTGACTATAAATAAATGCTGAGCTGGACTTCTCACCAGTTGTGTCTGCTGTCGAACAAGCGGACAAGGAAGAGTTTCTCCTTGGACCTGTACTGCATCAGCTCTCCGACCCGGAGCACGCTCCACGGGGGGGTGGGAATGAACCCGTCGTTGAGATGGAAACCCGAGCGAGGCATCTGAGGATCTATGATCTACAGGTGGGTCAGAGAGAACGTCAAACACAGAAGAAACTTCTAACACGTGTCCTGAAAACCTGGAGACCTGAGACTGCTAATATAAAAACCAGAGGTATTCAGTGAGGTCCACAGAGCTGCAGAGTTTAGCTCCAGACCTAAAGCTGCTAATCAAGATCTTTGAGACTGCTAGAAACATCCAGGCAGGTGTGTTGGAGAAGGCTGCAGTTAAACTCTGCAGCTCTGTGGACATGGATTGGAGACCCCTGATATAAACTGTTGAAAATGAAAATGGCTGCCACAAGACGAAGGAAACAAACACACACACCACAAATGGAGGCACAAACACATCCTGGTTGAATCACCTGGTTCAGAATGTTATGGGTTTCGCCATTGGCCACTTAAGAGGCTGATGGAGTGATTATGAAGCAGCAGCAGTTCCTGACACACATGCACACTCACCAGGGCAGGGCAGTGCAGGGTGGATATCCACTAAGTTTGGCCCAAACTAGTTTAAGAGGCTCCAGATTTAGTGGTGTAGTGTTAGCGGGCATCCAAATATTGCTGCTGTCAATCTCTATGAAAGCAGGAATAATGGACAATTACGAGGGATTCAGCGTTAAAATGGCGCAGAACACCTCAAGAGCCGCGGCAGAATCGGCCAATCAGAAATCACTCAGTGTCATTTTGACAAAAGCATCCCGGACAATTTGGGATGCAAACACTGGACACAATTAACTGTTTATATTTATCAAACAGGCTAATTGTGTTGAAATTGTGTTGTGTATGGTTTTGTATCACGTGGTTTGAGAAAGCCATACAGGTCATGTGACATAATCCCACTCAGACTCTAAATAGAGATGATTTTGGTTTCTCAGGGAACATGTGACAGGCCAAAAGATTTCACTCAGAACTCTGATGGCAGACGATTAAAGAGAAAACTGAGAAATATTATTTGAGTTTAAACTACCTTTAAAGGAACAGTTGCTCCAAAAGAAACAAAATTAGCATTTACTCTCCACATGTTGTTACACCAGTTTGACTTTCTTAAATGGAACACAAAATAATGATTTTGATTCTTCAAACAGAACTTTTCATACAGTGATTAGACAAAATTCAAGTCTCTTTAAACTTTCACTTTTAAATGTCATTTTTAGTGCTGAGTTCTTGTGTTATGTGTTATTTTGTGTTCCATGAAAGAAAAGAAACTGTATGAATTATGAACACATTATGAACACTGTACAGTTGAGTCAACACTGAGGGTTGTCATTTTCGGCTGCACTGTTCCTTTAAGAAAGCAACAGGTTGAAAATCAAACGTGAACAGCTATTCAGAGTGACAGGATAAGCTGTGATGAGGAATTTACACATGCAGATGCTTTTAATTCATATTAGACAAAGCCATGAGGAGAAAAACAGCTTCTGGACATAAACTGGAATGATCTTCTTCTGACCTACTTCATCCAGCTAAAGTTTGGGGCTGATGTATTAACCCACATACCCCTCAGGGCTGCTAAAAGTGGCACCCAAAGCTCACCTGCTGTCATCTTGTTGGCTCTGGAAATGTTTCCTGTTTCCACACATCTGACCGGCACTCTCTCGTCATCTGTTGTGTTTCGTCTGCTCATCACCGGCTTCACTTTCACCATCTTTGTGTGACTGACGCCGTCACTGCAAGAGATCCACCAAAAAGGTTCAATTAAAATTCTGAAGCACTGGGTATGAATTTAAAATCTGGTTTGTGCAGCAAAACCAGCGATGATTGTATTGTGTTATATGATGTCACCTGGTGTTCTCCTGAGGGCTTGTGCTTTCACTGGAGGAGACGCTGGACTCTGAAGCACAGCGGCGGCGGGACTTTGATGCTCGGCCTTCTGTCAGCGCATTCTTTACCTCAGAGAAGCCATTAAACATGCCTGTAAACACAGCATATTAAAGCATGTAGCAAACACCCAGACAAGAGTTCCTCTAGGTTTGCAAAGCTGAGAAACTATAAATATTTGGGGTAATTTTTACAAAATGTATAGAAATCATATCCACAAAAATGTAAACATATTTGCTTCCTCAACATATCAATCATCTTCAATTGTGTATCATAATTCCCATATATTCTTGTATATTCCCAACAAGTAAATTCTGGGAATTTTGCAACCCTACTTCTCAATGATTGATTGCTTGCGTTGTTATTTACCAGCATCCAGGCGTTTGATTGGACACTCGTGCTCGCCCTCTTCCTGGCAGTCTCCACTCGCGCGGTGTGTTCTCTTTCTGCTCTGCAGCAGTGTTTCCAGGCGAGGGATGACCACCGAGAGGAATGTTTTCGTGCCCAGCTGAGGGCAGGCACCCGCCAATTCCCTCACACTCGATGCCTTCCGTGGACTTGTGTTCTTTGACTTCCTGAACAGTACGGCCGTTCGGCGGTTGACTGTGTTTGCTGGTTCGGTGAGGGTGGAGGTAGCAATCATGACGTTGTCCTCAGAGGGCAGAAGCTCCGAGGAGAATCCGTTCAGAAGTGAGGTAGAGAGCATCTCGCTGTCAAAAGTGACCTTTCTGGGGCACTTTTCGGGGCTGGGCTCCACAGGGTTCAGTGTGGGGGGTTCACAGAAACTGTCTGAGCTGGTGAGGAGCGGCATGGAGTCTGAAGGCTCAAGTTTGGGAGGTAATGACTTGTCAACTGTAACAACACATCAACTTGTTAATACAAAAGTATCATGGTTTTAAAGAGGAAGTTCACCTAAAAACTGAAATTCTCCATCATGCATATACCGTCATGTCATTCCAAACCTGTGAGACGTTGCTTCTGAGGAATTTTGAACGGAATATTTTAAAATATGTTGGTACCAAACAACCCATTGACCTCCACTGTATGGACACAAAACCACTGAGATGTTTCTCAAAATATCTTCTATTATGTTTCACAGAAGGTAGAGTTTTATGCTGCAGGTTTGGAAAGACATGAGGGTGAGGAAATGTTTTATTTGGGGTTGAACTGCTTTAAAGTGAGATATGATAACTTGCATCGATGAAGATGGATCAAAAGACCAGCAAACGTAAATTCATTTTTAATCAATCGAATGAAAGCTATATGACCACACTGCTTATGTCGCTGAAATTAAACAACGCGGTTTCGGTAAATTTGCTCTGTTTTATCTAATAATGTGATTCATCAGGAAAGCACCTTCATCCTGTGGTACAGTAAGGAACATGTTCTCCTCTTCCTCAGGACTGCTCTCCTCTAAAGAAGGTGGGGGCTCTGGTTTCTGACCCGTATCCAATCGCACGTCACTGATGGTCTTCTTGAGCAGCTTGAGCCGTTTGCTCCTGGAGGGGCAGGACTTCATGGCACTGACCAAATCCAGCATCTCCAGCAGCTTGTTCAGCTGTTCCTCCCGAGACATGTGCTTCTGATGGACCAGGTTCAGCAGTCGGTCAACTGGATCAGATGCAGAACAGAAACCATGAATCAGAGACGGTACGTTAACAAACCATAAACCAAAATCAGCTGTTTAGTTATTAGTAGTTTAAGCTTTACTAGACAGCAGAAACTAACCGGCCAGGCCCTTACCATCGTTCCAGCACACTTGTGGAGGAGGCTCAATCTTTGGAGGTTCAGTGAGGTGCATGCCGCTGGAGGAGTCGAAGCCGATCCGCTCGACGTGGCGGCGTGTTCTCCTGAGGATGGCTCCTCCGTGGTCTTGCATGCGTGCGGCCGCGCGGTAGAAGAAGGTGTCCTTGGCGTTGTATTTCATGCAGTTGCTAATAATGAGGTTGAAGTCGTGCTCAAACTCATCCAGACTCTTGTATTCATGAGCGTCGATGCGGTTCCTCATGGTGGAGAAGTCCATGGGCTGCTTGATGTGATCGAGATAGTCAGGAACCTACAAACCAGACAGAGAAGAGCAGCTGAAATCTCATCATCATACACACTGACAGTCAGACGTCTGGATGATTAACATACATACGTATATATATTCTTACATATTTCATTGACATGTTTTAAATGTAACGATTGTTCTTTTTTGATATTAACATTGTAACCCGTGTCAGCAGGAATGAGGCGGTTTTACCTCTGTGACACTGACAGGCTGGGTGAAGATTCTGGCCTGATCTTTCTCCAGCAGCTGATCCAGCGCCGCACGCAGCACCAGAGGAAACGGACTGAGCTGCATTTCCAGAACCGACTGCTGCAGCCTCATCTGAGGAATTCACACCAGAACACGTGACATGTATGTACATCATTCCGCTGTTCTACACATACATGAGTAAAACTTCATAAACAAGATGACATCACAAGCCCTCTTATTCAAGCAGCTTCACGAAGTTCCTGATCCAATCAGGTTTCAGTACATCATTTCAAGTTACACCCTCCTGTTTTTGCATATCCTGTTTTTTTTAAATCTACAATTACTGTCGTCACTGATGTGAACAAAGAATTAACAACTGAATTCTCTTTTCAAATGAATCAATCGAAGCTGATCTCAGAGCAGTTCAATCTGGGCATTCATGTCACATGATGATGACCGCACCTCCTCTCTCTTCAGTTTCTCTCTCTTGCGGATGAGCTCCAGCAGTAAGCGCGCTCGCTCCAGATCATGACGGAGGCGGTGCCAGTCCTTCAGCTGCTCCATCATAGCCTGCCGGTCTTCTCTGCTCTCCACCTGTCAATCACAAACACGTGTATTCATTCACCTGCACAGACTTCTCACGGGATATCTCCAGATGTCTGCTGGTTTCAACATCTCACCTTCTCTGGTTCTTTCTGCATCTGTATGGTAGTCTGTAGACGCCTTATCAGAGGAACACCGTTCCTCGACTGTCTCTTGAGCATCCAGTAACTGAGCACACGTTCCACAAAGACCTTCTTCTTCTGCACCGACACCTGATTGAGGATTGTTTTGAAACTGTCAAGAACAAAAAGAACAAGAACATGCATCAAATTAAATCTCTGGAACCTAAAAACTTCTAAAACCACAGAATCTGTTTAGGCAGAAAACAGTGAAGCACACACAAAAATTACTGACACAGGAACACCCTACCTACCTCTTAGTTGTAATGCTAGGTCCCGTTACCGAGGAAACCACAGCAACAGGCTCCGCCTCTGCTTTTTTATTCTTTTTCTGGCCTCTCGTTACTCTTTCCCGCGCTCCTCTTTTTGCACCTTTTTTACATAAACCGCTCTTGGTTTTAGAGCCGTCGTATATGGTGAGGGGTCTCCTCACGCAACCGTTAGGGGTGTGCGAGCAGCAATAAGCCGTTTTCTTCACAGAGGGGGACGTGGCTCCAGACTCTGTGACGGGCTCCATCTTCATGTAGAGGCCGGCCTTCTGAGCGCAGCTCACATGGAAAGCAGTGTAACAGTTTGCCTTGCTGCACTGAATGCAGGCGCCCACTCCCCTCTTCTTACACAGGTAGCAGGTGAGTTTCCAGCGAGCAGGCGGAATGTTCACCACGCCGTCGATGGGTTCGATGAAAACCATATTGGTAAAACCAACTTCAGGGACCCATATGGCGCACACGACGTGCCCCCAGCGGTCATCGTCTGTTCTCTTCAGGGCTCCGCCTTTGTTGGGGCAGAATATACACTGTGCCTGCTGAAAAGGGGAATTTAAACAGTGGCGACAAAGCCAGCGGCCCTCCGGTATGTGAGGGACGCCGTAACACTCCTGATGCACTGCGAGATTGCACATGTCGCAGAACAGAATGGCATTGCTGTTCTGACACTCACCGTCCATGCAAATGCAGCACACGGCGTCCTCGTCGATGAGCGACTGAGGGTCGGCTTGGCCCCGGCTCTCAAAGAAAGACTCCTTCTCGAAGCGATCCATGAGGAACTCAAAGACGTTCTGAGAGACCTGACTGCAGCCATCGTTCTTCCTCTTCTCGTTCATCAGCTCAAGCCACGCATAGTCTTCTTCATCCATGTCATATTCGACCTCCTCATCAAGCTCATCTGACGTCTTCTCCACGTAGGTGTAGTACGCTGGTGGCCGTCGCGGCACGGCTGGAAGGTTGTATTCAACCGCTCGTATCTTTGGCTCCAGTAGCTGACCCTGAGCTGGGGCGCCCTGCACACTCACCAATGTGGCACTCTTCATCTGTTGGTTGTTTTTCAGCCGCACTGAACGCACAAGAACCTGTTGCGTTTGTTCCGTGTTCTTGTTGCTGGTGCACTCACTGATCTCCTGAGCTAAAGGGTCGTCGCTGCTGGTGACGTCCAGTTTGTCATAAATGCTGAGTCTGTGAACTCGCCCGTCTATCTCCAGCTCCACCATCCGCTGGGCCTGCGCGTAAGTCAAGGTCTCACGGTTGCGTGAGGGTTTGATGGGCGAAGGAGGCCTCTGTGAGGCGGAGGCACGATTTTGACGAGCTTTCTTCCTCATTTTGGATGCCTGAGAGGAACTAAAGTGACACAAAAACAACACAAATCAAACGTTCACTTTTAACCTCCATAACAAGTTCCAATGTATCATTTTAAATGAAAACGTTTTATTAACCCCTTAACATCTAAATTCACACAGCCATGCTGTAAACTCAGCCACGTGGTATTAGTGTAAACAACCGTATGCAAACATCCCAGCTTGTGTCCGTGGCAACCTTAACTCAAGTTTAAAACGACGTTAGAGACAGACACGAGACTTTAAGAAACACACACGCCAGCCGTTGTTGTTTCACCACCTGACATTGTTAATTATTTAGTTGCATTCAAAACCACAATGCTGTGAAATACTTAATACGCTACAACTTCTACAAACTTTAACACTGACCTGACTTCAGAAATCCACACAATGACACTAACCCTTGTATCCAAAACAGTGGGGCGTAACACACAACGGCCCTGCTTTTAGGTCCTGGCTTTTGTTTTCGGAGGGGGGCAGGGCAGCGCACACACACACACACACACGCGCACACACACTCCTGCAGGTGCTGTTGGGCTGATGCAGTTTACAGTGCTGCATGGACACACACACGCCAGTTTGTGACTGTATTTGTATACACATAATAAAATCTCCAGCTGCAGTTCTTACCTTCGCCGTCGATGTTAAATCACGCTGTAAGCTGAACCAGCAGCGCTGCGGCCTAACGAACAGCCGCCGCTCAACCGTCCTATTCGAAGGGTAATACCGGGTATCCGTGACGGTCTCCCGGATTTAGAAACAAGCATTTACGAGCCGGACGTCCTCGCTCACGGTAACGGCAGCTCGATCATGCTAACGCGCCTGTTTTTCGGTGGTTATCGGGCTGACCGCGCGAGTGCTGTGCTAGCAGGCTAACGCGCCTCGCTTCCCCCCCACAACAATGCGGCTGCGGGGCTCTCCCTCGCCCTGCGTCACCGCGTACGACGTCATGACGTCCAGCACCAAAACACCGGAAGTGAGACTTGTAGTATTTGTATAAAGTACTTTTATTCAGGATGCTGTTGTGTGCGTGTTTCACAGGCGCGCTGTGACCAAATGGTTAATTATATATTTAAACTGCATACAAGATATAAATTATTGAAGGGACTTCCATATAGCTAAATATCTGAGAAATATTATGCCATTATCGTACCAGCAGTTGTATTACAGTTGTAAAATCATTCTGGCTGATGTTCACAGCTGTTCAGTTGCCATATTTAAAATCAGGGTCTCACTAATTTACTTTTCTGCTTTTTTTCCTCCAGACAGACTATTTCCCTTTTATTATTGAAGAGCTGTCATCATATTCAGTCTATGATGATGTTTGTAAGTACTTCTCATGATTCTCCTCATGTAAGTGCAGAGTCAGCGAATTTTCCTGAATGAATCTGTCTGTAGAAGCGTGAATATCGTCTCTCTTTTTTCATTTTGCCCTTTACATTAGGCGTTTTAAATGTGCTCCTGTCTGTTTTTCCTTAATTTCTACATCTGATTCATGCGTTACCTAACAGTGAATAATACAAATCTTATTCAGTGTTATGACAGGGATATTTTGACAAATCCTCACCTTATGAGACATGCACTCACCCTGTTGATTAATTTAGGCTATATTAACTGTCAGCTACCAAAATCATAATCACACAATTATGAGAACAGACTTTAACTGTCTGATTACAGCATCTGTAAACTCCGCTTAATTCTGAACTAGAAAACTGAAAGAAACTGCTTTAAAGGATCAAACAGGTTAATTTGAGCAGATTTCTCAATTTTCTTATTTAAAGGGACAATACAAACGCTTTACATAAGAAAAAATTTATTGTGTCCAATATAAAAAATAAATGTTTCACCAGTTCCAAAAAAAATTCCACACCATCACAGTGGAATGACTGAAACACTTTAACTTCACATGGAGAATAAACCGATTCTAAATTTAACAACTAAATCAGAACAGAATTACTAAACATCTCATTTTTATATTTGTATCAGTATTAGAGAGTTTTAGTGTGTCTGTGACCTCAAGTTACACTAAAGAAAAGTCCGGGAACTTCTACATTTAACAATTTCATTTTACTTTTTGCAGATGCTATAAAATGAATAAATAAATAAATAGCCACCAAATGTGGAATGTTTGTATTGCGAGAATAAATAAGATGCGAGGAGGAAAAATGTACATAAATACAATACAAATACTCGCTTAAAAAATGAGAAATACAGACAGACAGAAGAGTCCATGAATATTGCATTGATTGTGCACGTCACTCCAGTCTCTGCACACGAAGGCTGAAAAGTGGCACCAGAGATGAATGTGGAAGACAAAACAACAAAAGGGAAAAACCACAGAGATTGTGAATATGAATGACAGAGCAGCAGATCCGGTTAAAGGCACAGTTCATTCAACATGAACATTTCATCCATTCACTCACCCTCACATCCTCCCAAACCTGCATGACTTTATTTGCTTCTGAAGAACACAAAACAAGATATTTTGGAGTGTGTTGGTAATCAAACAGCAGCAGCACCCATTGACTTCCATTGTATGAACACAAAACCACCAAGACATTTCTCAAAATATCTTCTTTTGTGTTCCACATATAAAAAGCCACAGGTTTGAAATGAAATGAGGGTGAGAAAACGATGAAAACGTTTTCATTTTTGGGTGAACTATCCCTTTAAGAGTAGTGTGTATGTACTTCAAGTATTAGACCACTAGAGGGCAACAGAGACCCACCACATAACTAGATTCAGTCTATGAACGTCTCACGATTTCTGGGAAGTTCCCCTAAAATCCACCTGGTTTCTGTCAGCACTTGAATCCTGTGAAAGCAGCTTATCTGAAAAAGGCACCAAAAACTAAAAGATATTCTAAAGGAAAAAATGTCCAAGCTCTATAAGAGCAACCAGTAAGATCATACGATTACTGCTCGTGCAATCGCTACGGGTAACAATTCCACCTTAGCAAGAAACACAAATGACATTACGAAACAGAAGTCCTGACAACCAAACAGAAACTGGGAATACGGGCCGGGAAAAGTCTGTTTTTCAGCTCTGTCAAAGGCTGTCTTTGCTGGAGCTGGAGTCAGATTCCGGGCTGATGGAATGAAGTGTGATGTCACCACTGTCTGGCTTTGGCTCCTCCTCCACACACATCCACGGATGCTCAAAGATCTGCTCCAGGGTGGGCCTGTCTGACGGTCTTAGGCAAAGGCACCATTTGATGAGCTGCTGACAACCTGAGGAACAAAAAGCAAAGCGATGAGATGAAACTTCATAACCTGCAGATGAGAAACAGGTTTCAGACGCAGCACAAACAGTGTGATGTACCTGGAGAGACTCTCCTCCTGAAGAACAGTTTGCCTCGCAGAATCTCCTCGTCCTGCTCGAAGGGGATGTCCCCACACACCATGTCATACAGCAGGACGCCCAGAGACCACACGGTTGCCGAGCGCCCGTGGTATCTGTGGTACCGTATCCACTCGGGGGGACTGTAGACGCGTGTGCCTAAAACAACAACACACACAGACTTGATTTAAAGACTGTTTTCAGTTCAGCGCTTTTAAATGGAATTAAAGGTCTGGACGGAGATTTAAGACTTCTGTCTGTTCCTGAGCTATGACAACACTCGTATCAAACTACAAGAACCTTGTTTTGCTGAAGAAAAAGCAAAGGATTTGATTCCCCTGCAGCACTGTAGCCTGCTGACTACAGGAAGCAGAGCGCCAGTGGTGTGGCGTTCCCAGACTCTCCTCCCCATTCCGAAAATAAAGCAAGCTGAAACAGGAGGGCTACCTAAAGGGCGACTTGGATGCGCTCAGGTACGAACAGTCCCAAGCTATGGAAACTCCAAATGCTTTCCGCATGAATCACTTCCTATAACAAAAGCCCCTTCACTGGGGTGGTGTGACACCCCCGCCCCTCTCCCAAAGTCGCCTGGATACCAAACAAAAACAGGGATCCGAGATGGGAGTGGTCACGTGGTTTCACAACTCTGGTTTCACAACAAACACGTAACAGCTGAAGCTTTCCACTAACTCTCTTAATTTAAACCTTTTAAGTCAAGCTGAATATTTTAAGTTAATTTCAAATGTATTTTTAAATCGCTTTTCACAATGTTCGCATTGTTGCACAGTAGCTAAACAAAAATACATTTTGGAACAAACAGCTGAGCCATTTTAAGTATAAAAACAACGAAAGAAAGCAATGACAGTCGGTTATTGTCATTTTGGTGGTCTTTCTTTAAACTTTATTATAAAGACGGCGCAGGAACAGGAAATATTACACTATTGCCATTTAACCACTCCCAAAAATAACTATTTAAATGTGTTTGGTTAAATGACACTTAAGCGCGGCAGGTGCCCAAAATAATTACCGAAAACCTGAAATACAAGCAAGTCAATGCAAAGCGGGGAAGAGTCAAGAGCGCACCGTCAAAGTCGGTGTATACGGTGTCCCTGAGGATCGCCCCGGAGCCGAAGTCGATGAGCTTCAGATCTCCCGTGCGTAAATCTACCAGCAGGTTCTCGTCTTTGATATCTCTGTGTATCACCCCGCAGCTGTAGCAGTGCCGAACCGCCTCCAGGACCTGCCGGAAGAAACCGCGGGCGGTGTCCTCATCCAGCGCGCCCTTCTCCGTGATGTAGTCGAATAAATCCTTCACCATCTCCGGCCGCTCCATTATAATCAACCAGCCGTCGGCTCTCTCATACCAGTCTACGAGTTTAATGACCCCATGAAAACTAGTTCCCATTTTCTTCAGCAGAACAATCTCCAGTGGAACCAGCGACCCGTTCTGGAATGTAAATAAAACGCGTAAATTAGGAACTAATTAAACATTAATTAAACTAATTAAACAAATGAATGATCATGATAATACGTACAGTTGTAGACCACTCGGTGACCCTCTCTTTAGCCACGTGTTTTATTGCAACCTAAATAGAAGGAAACGCATGAGTCGAACTGGTGCGCGCATGAATGCGTGAATGTGGCGCGTAACGCGGCCATGTGCTGCCACCAAAACAAAGCGAGCGCTTACCGGCAACGCGTCTGAAATCCGGGTGCCGGCGTACACTGTCCCGAAGCCGCCGCTTCCCAGCACCGATCCCACATGATAGACCTTCTCGAACGGTTCCCGTTCTGTCTTCGCTGTAAGATGAAGAAAACGCCCGGTTAACGAAATAACGTGATAGAAAACCAAATGTACAGCTGGCAACAAAATGGCTCCAGATACGGAGGTCACGGAGAGACGCGTGCCAGCGGGACACACGGTGAAAATGCGAGAATAAATACGCGATGAGATGCCTAACGGAAATAATATATACACGGTTACTGAAATGAAACCAAACGGGTAGTTTAATCGTTAACTACCTGCTTGAAGCTGAATTTTCACCGGCAGATGATCAATGTTTGTCGTGCTGCAAATATGGGAAAAAGATCCAAATTTGGAGAGTAACATTTTTCCTGTGTTCTGGAAAAAGATTCTCAACCCACAAGTCCTGAAGGTGCGTAACTGTGCCTCGGGTTCTGAGAAACCCCCGGTTCTTCGTCCCTCGCCGAAAATAAATACAGAATTTCCTCAAAATGGGTTTTTAAAGTGGGATCCCACAGGAAAATCCCACGAAGTGTTGCCAAACGATTCCTCGTCTACAAGGTCTCAAACTCCGGTAATTGCTCACAAATGTCCCCGCACATCCATGGTGAGGAAGAACTGCACACGTTTGCGCTTTCGGATGTTCACGGTGCGCTCAGCTGACGCGTCTGTCTGTGCGAGCGCGGACGCGGAGACCGTATGAACCCTTAGCTCTAGTGTTTGGCCTCTGTACGCGGTGCACAAATCCCTCCGCGACAGAGAGACTGACCACAGCGTACAAAGGGTAAAAGATAAACCCTTATCAAAAATCTGTAGCTAAGCTAAACAAAATCACTGCGTATTATGATCTCAAACAAGACTGTGACATTTGTCACATTTAATAGGTAACGACAAATAGTGCGCTAGAGACGCCCATGGATACCTCGTCTGAGAGCTGTGCGCTTAGGCTCTGTAAGACCTACCACGTTCCCGTTTACATAAGTAAACTATGACTAACTGAAGTGATATCGGTTAGTTACGCATGTCAATAATCGTTAAACAACAAAAATCAATAATAAGCAGAATAAAATATAACGGTTATTTAATTGCAGTGTCAGCCATGTTGTTATAAATTTCACTGCCTGTACAAAAAGCTGCTGAAAGTAATATTAGTAATTAGTAATATTCCTAACTTAACAGATCAAAAGTGAACCATTAACCATAGACATTGCCTGGGAATATTAAACTGCTAAATATAATATATAAAGTCTTAAGTATTCAGTGTCCACACGGTCAAACGATGTCTGTTTAAAGTAATGAAGCAGATTCTTATATTAAGCATATGACTGTTGGCACACGCGAGGGGCTTCTGGTGCACAGCTGTGAATCCTCTTCTGAGGGTAGCTGAAGGACACGTTTACTGTCACTTTTTTAATTGAGGTAGAATATTTGGTCAAAACATGTTCAAAAATCTGACTAATTTCACCCCTTCTTAAATGTATTGCTGTTGACATTTGTATTACGACAGGTTTTGTGGAAACAAAACAATGGGTTTGTCAGAAAGTCTATGCCAGTAAACAGCATTGCTACTAGTTAAACCGGTATTAGCCAACACAAACCAGTGCTGGACCCCAGAAAAAAATGCCGGTCTAAACTGGTCTTTTTTAGGAGGGAGTGAGTAAGTTTTTTGTTAATTCATGCTTATGTGGATTTTAGGGGTATTGTGACAGAACATCACCATGGTGACTCATGCCCTTTAAACAGGGGTAAATGAGGGTTTTTTAATCTCTATGGATTAGAGCATTCTAGGAAATCATTCTGTGATCACAAATAGATCCAAAAGCATGAATGAAATTAAACCGTTTGGAGGGTCAGACTGTGTCTACTTCCTGTTGTCATGACCACCACAGGTCAGTTTAGGGTCAGACAGCTCGTGGAGCAGATGCTGGTTTCAGGTAAACACTAGATTTCTGCACTGTTGTTTTAGTGAGGCGCAATGCAAGTGTGTGAATATATTGTAAATGTTTGTTTAATAAAGAGTTGTGTGGCAGATAATTGAGAAATCGTGGAGAAATGTTGTTTGGGGTCCCGTTTCTTATAATGAACCAAAACTTTATCATGCTAATAATGCTCTGTGTCACTTATTGCTGTAATTTGGATTAATGTGTGACTCTTAATGTCCCCATAAATTAAAAAAATTCTAAATGTTCATCTTTTGTAAACTCATTAATGTACATTATTTGAAAGAAAAACAATTTTCTTCCTCTTTTATCACAATGTAAGAATGTGCTCCGCCTCTAAAATGGTCTTCAGTTTTTGCTGACATCAAGTCCTCTTATATTTCACCTCTCTTCTCTGATCACGTGTCATACAGTGACTGCTGTTCACAGCTCAGTTCAATCAACTCCTGATAGACAATATCAAGTCCTGTCATAATGTTTATCACTGAATTTAATATTTTGTGCCTTTACACAAGTAACATGGATTGTGAAGAATACGTTTTTAAAGATTTGAGACATTCATCAAAACATGTTTTTGCTTTTGTGTTGCAAGGAAGAAAAAACGTTGCACGAGGTTGGAATGACATGAGGGTGAGTAAATAATGACAACATTTAAAAATAAGTTACGTCAAACCACTGTAATGAGGAAATCTGTCGAGTCATGAGAAAGCAACACCAAGAGTCATATCATTTCTGCCTTGTAATAAGAACCACTTGTGTTTGCTGGTCGCCATGTTAGGAAAAAGTTTATGACCGTCCATCTTCTCTCAGCACCTGCAAGCAGTTAGAGCCTCGCACCCGCACACACGAGCGTCCCAGAGCCCCGCCCACATCTCCTCATGGTAGTGTTTTGACTGAGGGCAGTAGTCACATGACCCTGCAGTGTTGTGACTGGGGGACTGTGGAATCTGGGTCACGCCGGATCCTTAACATAAGCTCAAATAAAAGCTCATATCATTTGTCTCTCTGTGAGCTCACTTTCATCTCATCGCGAGTATGTCTGATGAGTCTGCTCGTGTATCTCATGATATACAAAGAACAGAATAATAGTAAAGTGTTGAATGACAGATATGAGGGAGAAAGAAATGCAGGAATGAGGGGAAGAGTAATGAACTGCAGTGCCATTTAACCCAAAGCTGACTCTGTTTATATTAAAAAAAGTTGCATTTCTGAGAGTGCTGAAGTCATGTTTGGCTCTATATCCGCTGGAGGCTTCGTTGTTTGTTTTATGACATCACTCTTGGCGTGTTTTACAAACGCCATTAACTCACGACATCATACATTACTGAAGACGTCTTACAGATCGCTTTGATTTTTCACCAGCCAATCAGAAGCGTCTGACATCACACATGCTCAGACAGCTGCACCATCATGACAGAGAGTCAGAGCTTCTTTTGTTTTAGCTCTTAATTTAACTGTCAATCAATCTGACAGTCACATCTAGAGCCCCACCCCCTTTAACACTACCCAAGAGAGACAGCTCAGTATTTATAATGCATGTAACATATGGTCCAGAGATCAAACAAAAGAGATAATAAACCATACAGGGGAATGTGTGTATCGGAGCGTGTGGTTTTTTAATGTGTGTATCAGAGCGTGTTGTTTTTTTAATGCATGCCATCAGGGATGAATCTGTTTAAAGACGCACACCAGTTATTATGTGTGTACGTATGTGTGTACGTGTGTACAATGTGTTTAGTGTGAATGTCTAAACAAAGCAGAATTTAATTACACAACAATACCCGTCAGAAGTCTGGACACAGTTTTTCATGAACACTCAGCACCTGTTGGCTGCTTTTTATTACTTTAGTTCTGGCGAACAATTTGTATTTGTCTACAAACCGATTTTAGGCATTTGAGTATTAGATCATAAGAAACAAATTCACACTGATGTGTCTAAAAAGCTTTGATGTGCTTGACTACAAGATCTTTAAAATCTTGTATATATTTTCATATTATTACAGTTATATATTTGATAAATGTTCCAGTTTTTTATGGAACTGTGGTTTATATATAGAAACACGCACACATGTTTCGGCAGTCGGCTCAGATCAGAGACGCAGGTAGCACAATTACTGCATGTCGTCATGTTTCGAGTTACCTGCCAAATAACCTTTGTAGATCTTGCTTGTGTAGAAAAGTGTACGTATGTATTTTACCATCGTCAGATCATTGATTCTGCACTCTTTGTAGTGGGTTGTCGAAGTCACGAACTCCTTTATGCAGCTGGAAGTGTACTGACACACACACAGTCTGATGTGGTTTGCTTATGCAGTGATCCCAGCCAGGCAACAAAAACACACTTTCTTTAAAGTGAGCCGAGCTTGTGTTTTACACAGATGTGAGTTATCCTCATTTGTTCACGCTGCAGTAGATGTGGTTTGTAATTGTGATCGATTTGTTTTTGATTAGGATGAGCTTCTGGTCACACTTTGATCTTTTTTAATAGTTCAGCCAGCAAACTGTTATAACACCAAACCGGTTACACAACACTTTGTGATCTCTGTAAAGAATCAGACCCAGTTTAAGATCACTCCTACTCGTCTGTTCACACTCGCTGAAAGATTACAGGATTCAATGAGATGAGCTCGGCTATTGTAACCCACGCAAAGCAGATATTTTAAGCTCTCTTTCTTTAGATTTGCCTTTCTGTCTTATATGTTAGATGAAAAAAGTGGAAACAAAACACGAAGCCAGAGTTTTATTATTATGACTCCAGAAATAGCAGCTGAGCTGAACGCTCAAGTGTTTGGTTTAAAATTAAACCTAGCCCTTTCATTTACATGTGACTTTGAAAAAACAAAAACAGCCCATTTGGAATGTTTTCGGAACATTGGCTGGAGGCTTTCATAATAAACGTACACCACTGTGTGTTTTATCCAGCCCGAGACCTGTTATCCAGCCCTGTCCTCACTGGATTTGCCGTCACATGATCAAAACAAAGACGTCACATGGTCCTGCACATGGCTTAGCATGACTCAGCAGGGAAAACATAAACACACGATCCCCTGTCTGCTTGTTATGGTTCGAACTCCAGCCGCCTCCTTTGTTCTCCTCGCTTCTTGTCGTACATTGAGTTCACAGCGATGGATTATTTTTCTCAGTGGATAACAAAAATCACATTGTTTACGTGTGCACTCTGTTGCTAATGGGAAGCGGTTCATTTATCGATGAAGCGAAACTCGTCTAGCACATTAATCATTTCCATGACAAACTCTTGAATCAGTTACAAAGGCTCCATAGTTTGAGCATCTCCACCACATGCGTCACGTGTGGCCGTTTAATGCAAGAAGGCATTAAAAGCAGCTGCAGAAGACTCACACACGTGAGGGTGGTTATACAGAGCGTCGCAGGCGTGTCAGAGTCATGCAGACAGCATTAGAACTTAGCATTAGAGAAACTCTACACAACTCTACATATATCTGTATGATATACTCGGGTAGAAACAGAATTAATGTTGAGCTATTTTCTATGAGAAGTTCAGAATAGAATTACAATAGCTGTGCAAACGAGAGTTTATAAAAGTCGCTGCCACATTTTCAGGGTGTTTTGGGTGACTGCTATAGTAGTTGGTTGATAACAAAGATCAGAAATATTAACCCAATGCTGCAGTTTTATTATTATGACTGAGGGAAAGTGCAACACTCAGTATGACCGCGCTAGTGAAGGAAGCCCCGCCTTCTTTTAGACAGAGCCAATCACAAAATACTAACGAATACTATCGACAAGAGTGTTGACAGTCTTTTCACATTCGCACATTCGTAACGTTGTAGCGATTTGATGGCTATTCCATATCATTTCATTTCTAGCTGCATTTGTTCCAGTAACAGTTAGATTTAGGGGCGCTGCACCTTCATCGTTGCTTGTTTTCTAAAAAAATGTTTTTGTATGACTCACACTGAATGAATTTATATGAAAACGGCAACTTGTAAATAGTTACGTTTTTCCGTGAGATCAAATTGGATTAGACTAAAATCCATCGTAAGCGTTGTGCTTTAGTTGCAAAAATGTTCAGATTCAGTTTCTGCTCTTGTATGACTTTACTGTAATTATTTGCTTGGTAAACACGAGAACTCTTTAACAGTGGGTGTAACAATTTTGGGCCAACTCAGCTATCTGTTTATGTGCTGCAGTGACACAAATGTACACAAGACCCTTAATTATAATTTATTCTGACAACCAGTTAGTGGGTATGAATAACAGACACAACCAGTGAGCTTGTAATGTTACTGCCAAGCACAAGCGAGTGAAATGAGCGCCGTGGGTAAGAGCTAAATTCATTTAGAGTCAAAATAACACGATGTAGGTCACTGCAGGACAGAATCTGGTTGCCAGGCTGTGGTGCTGCTTCCAGATCATCTCAGGAACTCAAGGGTATGATATCTCAGTACAGCTGGTCCAGTATCACACAGAACTGACACGTTCTGTCACAGCATGCTGCTTATTGTTACCTAGTAATCTCACTGATAGCTTACCATCACTGGCACAGCACATAAGTGAACACAAACTTTCTGCGAGGGTTCATTTGTAATAGAGTTGTGGCCGGTAACTGTTTTAAGACTTGAGCATGAATTGTAATTTAGAAACGATTCTCATTACCAGAACAAAAATAACATAAAGATTAAAACACTCTACAAGCAGCAATTTTTATTTTTCACTTTTACCTCACAAAACAAATGTCCCAGCTAACAATTTTAGCAAGCAATTAGCAAGAACGTTTCTTTAATGTTTCTATTTAGTAACAAACATAAAAAAAGTCATTTCGAATGTTCTAGGAATGTTTAAAACATTGTGTTTTTAAGACATTGTGTTAACGTTATTGCTTGTGGTCATAAAAATGTTATTCAAACATTTTTGAATGATACTTTTTGTGTTTTACTAGCGTATTTACTATATTCAACAACAGCTAAGTAATATCTGAGTCAAAGGACAAAGCAAAATTAATAAAACGATGCAAAATACAGTTTTTTATACACATTTTTCTTGATTTACCTGCCATCTACATCTATAACTATAAATTTTGGGCCCTGCCTGTAGGAAAATGATGAACTTATTAAAGTTGTTGAGTTATTTCCTGCTTTTTATTTCCCTATTTAAATTTGCACATAATTTCACATCATGGGACAACACTCCCAAACATTCCCAAGATGCCCAAAATCCTTTTCAGAAAATCCGTAAACTGCAGTGTAAACAGTTTAAAGTCACTTCACATTTGTTTGCGTTTCAGTTTTGCGCTGACTGACTCAAAGCTGGTCTGTTAAACATTACTTATTCGAAGCACATCCACAAATGAGACCAGTTAGTGTGTTCATGCTCTGTCTTTCAGAAACTCTATCTGAGAGAACACAATGACTCTCTGTAAACAATACATAGAGCTGTTTTCATGGTCTTGAGTCAGGAGTCAGTTATTTGAGGTCAGGCTGTTTTCCAGAGCACATTTATATCTGTGCATCAGAGGTGGCAGCTAGATGTCTGAGCTTCACACGTGAGGTCTCTCAATATAGCAGCACAACTTATGCCAGACTGGAAAATCTTTATGGTGCAACAGTGTCACTGTTGAATTCACATCGTTTCAGAATGACATGTCCACATTTTGCTCAGCTTTGTGGGGTTAATGTTTTGGCTCCGCCTCACAGAGATGGCATGCAGTGGCGGTAGAGCCTCGTGCACGGAGAACACATGCGGGCTGCTACCTTGTGACCTCAAACATTTGGAGACGAGTGAATAAAGCCGCATACCAGAACTGCTTTATGGGCCTGTGTGTGTGTTGAGAGCCAAGCGTGTTTTTGGCCCGGCCGTCTACTTCAGTAATAACCTACATGCAGGACATTGGCTAACGTTCTCTCAAAGTTCTCTCAAGGTTCTCTCAAGGTTCTCCAAATAAATGTTCTTGCAGTAATGTTTTGCAGGGTTTTTTTTCAAATGTTAAACAAACGTTATTTTTAAGTTGTCAGTGGAATGTTTTAAAAACTTAACATACTTTTCAAATGTTTGAATATGTAATTAAACCAAGAGAAAATATTAATACAGCACATTTTTAACGTTCCAAGAATATTCAAAACAACATTTGTAACAGTTTTGTTGATGGAAACATTAGGGAAACATTCCTACAACCTAAAATGGTTAGCCAAACAAGTGACAAACAAGTCTAGTGTGTTATTTTAAGTGTACAGAAGTTGTCAGTGTGTTATCTAGATGTGTTTACATACACTGACCTGCGGGCAGCGTTATGAATTATGTTCACGGACATATTTGTGATGTTTTGAGATTTTATGGTGTCTGTTATAGCAGCAGATTAATCCACTGGCTTCTATAATTGTAAGACCCTCCAGCTATAACTGTGTTCTCTTGAGAACGATTATAAACAGCTTATAGTACTGTACATGAGTTGTATTATTGTTTGCATCAGTAAGTGTTTTACCTGCCTGTGGAAAACAAGAATATGAATGAATTAACCAGTTAATTCCAGTTAAGTTATTTAGCAAGACTTCATTTGAGCCAAACAAATAAAGGCTTCTGTCACGCTCTGTATTTGATTTCTAAACATGCTTGTGAATCACACATGGTTTGTGTTGTTTTGCTGTAGGTTTAGTCAGGTGGTCAGTGTTTGGTTGGCCTGCTGTTTAAATGACAAATGACATGATTTGAACGTACAGGAGAGATGACCAGTTTTGTTTTGGGAAGAACAACATCCAGGCTTTTAGGATAACAATGCTAGAATTAGCATCTCATTGGCTGATGTGTGCGCAGGATGTGTGTGTTGACAGATCTGAGCGGCCGGCAGGAAATGCCGCCCATTGGTCAAGGTCAAAAGTAACTGACATCACTGCATACAAGCCACATGTCAAAACAAGTGGGCTGCGTTCTCGTTGACCCCTGCCCTCATGCAGCCCGTCAGATCAACTATTTTAAATATTTGTCGGAGTTCTGTCAGGGAGTTCTAATGGGGAAGAAAGACTTTGGGAATATCGGAATTGTAACTCCGTCTTTTCCCAGATAGACACATCTGCTCTTAAGGGGATGAATGAAGTGTACACATTGAAATGTGTGCATGTGTGTGTGATCTGAGCCCAGCTGTGGTAGATGACAATAACTGACTCCCAGCGTGCGCGGGAAAAACAGGAAGAGGTTTGGAACGGCAGAGCAGGATTTAGGCTGTGTGCCTCACAACAGGAAGTTGGACAGAAGCAGACAGTTGTGATGAGGTCACTGGGTTCGAGCTAGCTTGTGTCTGTTGATCAGTGCAGCTGCTGGATATCTCATCTGTGAGGCAAACAATGATTGTTTACACCACTCCAGAAAACCCCTTTTTGTATATTTAAATACTTTCACATGCAAGCAACATGTTGCTATTAGCGTTTTAGCCGTTTCAAACCTGATGTCTGTGTTTCAGAACGCGCATCATTCACGTTTTCATTGTGTTGTTCGTCTCATTGATTCATACAGTGTGAAATTACTGCATGCACTGTTAATACTACAAAACAGTTGTGCACAGTTATGAGAATGAGGACGTACAAACAGTGACACTAGAAGTAAGGTCAATTGTTTCTATAGTTGAAACATGCTTTACCTTGCATACACATTTCCCCCATGTGTTTATTAACATCAGAAGCGCTGCTGAGAGCTTACGTGACGTTAACTCGTGTGTAGTGAGGCTACAGACGGGATAAAAGTAGAGAATTAGGTCACACTAAATAAAGCTTCTGATAATGACACGAGCAGAACAGAGAACACACACAGCTGCTCTGTCATCTCAGGTTCAGTTACACTCACTATTCACTCTAATAATACCCTGTTCTGACTCCCATGCTGTGTGAGGTCACGGAGCACAAATAAAGTTTGATGATATTTGAAACAACGATGTCAGTTTCACAATCTTCATGTTCACTGACATGAAGTGAGTTTCTTGTGACTCTCGGCCAATGGCTGCAGTGGTTTTATAAATGTACATTGCATGAGTTGGAGCAACTTGATAATTACATTTATTTTTTGAGTTAAACTAAACATGCAAAATTTAGGATACCGTTTTTGTCTGTATGTATTAGTGATATGACACATTATTGAAGCATAGACATCAGTTTTCCCTTATTCCAGCAGATGCGTGTTAAACCTGCATGTCTGCAGATAGCTGCGTTACCAAGATGGCTGCCTGGAGGACTGACTGACTTTAACAGCTTTGTGATTTACTACACAGACAGCAGGGTTTGATACCAACACAAAATAGTGTCAGATCATAGACCACCTCTGGATTAAAACTCACATCCTTGTGCTCATTAACCTAGACTGACTGAAATTTACCAGTGAAACTCACCAGTCTAGTTAATTAGGCTAATCTGACCTCAACTCATCCCTTGACATTTAGTAAAACAGACAGTAAAGAAACACTGACACAGTGTGCCAGGTTTTCACAGCTTGTTCTGAATGTGTTGAGAGACAGAACAGACTCAGTCTGGTACTGCCGGATCTGAGTGGCACTGAGAGAAAACTGTGAACTCGCTCACCCATCTCAAGTGCTGTACTGAGAGACAAGAGTAGAACGTATGAGGACGTGTGCCTCACCGCCCGTCCGCACATGCTGTAGTGATAGGTCAAGACGAGGGGTTACTGTTAAACTACCGGCCGTATCAAACTGAGGGAGAGCTTTGGGGCAGGAGGGAGGAAGTGACAAGCAATCTGTTGCCAACACTCTGGATTCATAGTCAGGTGTCATGGGAACATATCTACTGAATCACCGGGGGCAGTTTATTTTAATGAACTCATTGTGGAGTTGAGAGGAGCTTTTATGAGAGGAGTTGCTCTAGAAATGGCCTGAGGCTGCATGTAAACGTCTCAAGAGTTTCTTATCTGTCTTCCTTCTGATAACCAGTTACTAATGTGTGTTTTGCCAGAAGCGCTTCAGGAGCTTATGAAGGAAATCCATGTTTTAAAATGAACCACTTTCTCTGTGATCACACTGTTCACACTGTGACTCCAGTTACAAAGTGAAGTCAATTCATTTTCAAAAGCTATAGTGATGCAATGTCAAAATAAATGTCACATAGTTATATAAAGAAATGAAGCTTAAATAGATAGCAATGTAGTTAGCTATGTTTTTTAGCAGCTTGTGGTGTAGCTAAGATCTTTTCAGTAATTGGTAGCTTGATTGTAGTCTTACTGCTTTGAAGTTTGAGAAGCTTGGCAGCCTACAATTTCAAATGAGTTTTCCCAGACCAGGCTGAGACATGTACGCACACGTATACACCCCTCAGACCCAGCCATCCCAAGAAGCACAATCTCCAATTCAAATCCTCTTCTTCTCTTCCCATCAGAATGACCTCATGGCGGAAACGAAGCACTCGGTCACCCTGAGAGAGCAGAGACCTTTTGTTTCTGCACACAGAGGCCCCTTAACAATCACCCAGGAATTTTTCTCACCCAGACGGGCAACAGATGAAAGAGGCTGGAGGAGGAGGCTGGTGGAGGAGGCTGGAGGAGGAGGCTGGAGGAGGAGGCTGGTGGAGGAGGCTGGAGGAGGACGCTGGAGAGATGGTGGAGATTTATTGTGCCAATAATCAACCCTGAATATCACCAACAATCGTGTGTTTTTCCCAACAGACTTTCAGCTAATTGATGTGAAGTTATTATTATAAAAATTTAAAGCTGCAATTCATAACTTATTTTGATGAACATGAACAAACATTTTTTGTTATTGAGCAAGTACATGACAGATTAGTGTTCAACACATCCTGATTCACAACAATACGTTTATAATAATGATTTATAATCGGATAGATTTTGTGGTAAAACTGAAAGAAGAAGATCCGGCTTCGAGATCACATGTCCGGGTGCTGCAGGTGGTGCAGCGTTTGTAGCTTATTCGTACAGCAGTCGATTACAATTTAAACTTGTCATCTACATTCAGAAATAACTGCAAGCATTCTGCAATTTTATGACTCAGACAGAGATGTGATAGAGAGGCAAAAGTTACGGATTGCAGCTTTAATTTTACATTTATGCATTTGGCAGACGCCTTTATCCAAAGCGACTTACAGTACATTCAAGTTATACATTTAATCAGTATGTGTGCTCCCCTGGGAATCGAACCCACAACCTTTGCGCTGCTAACGCAATGCTCTACCAGCTGAGCTACAGGAACACCTATTACTATTTTCTGTAGTAAACTTCTGGTGGTCGTTATAGATTATAACAAGTCTGAAAAAATTGCAATAAACCAAAAACAATTAATATTGTGGAACATTTTAATGGGGTTTGTTTCCCGTGAGAGCAGCATTAGAGCGTAGGCAGAGCTCCAGAAATTCTCCTCACCATACAGTCGCTAACAAAGGTTTCTCTGAGGTAACTACGATGACCTCACTCACTTACATGGTGGGTGTCGGGGTCCATTTTAAAATGCCCTTTTCACATGGTGTGTTTTCTTAAATCTCGGCCTCTCTGAGGGAGCCAGGCGCATAGCCACCTCCTTGGAGCCAAAATGTCTGGCAAGCTCCTCAGAGGAACAAGAAGCAGTTTTAAACTGACAGATTCTGTCGAGTGAAGGAATAAAAACCTCATCCATTCGGTTCTTCACGGTCTTGAGTCTCGCCAAACAAGACGAGTGTTGTTCATCATCAGTCTTCACAACAATGTGCAGAGTGTTTCCTTCTGTTTGCTTTTCCCTCATAGAAAGCCTCTGTTTATAGACTGTCTCTCTGAGGTAACTGAAAATGTGTACGGCTCTAGCAAACGCTGCATTAAGATGCTGCAGTTAGCACGCGTTTGATGCGCTACAGAGTTGGCGGAGAGAAAGAAGACTGGCTGAATGCTCACAGGGAGATTGAAAATTCTTCTGTACGTGTCTGAACAGCTTGACGTGATTTCATTAAAGTACTCGGTCTGTTTAAAGTCAAGCTCTGTCAGCAGAGAATTAATTGCCTTTGACTTACTAATGATAATTTCAGTATCGTTCCTGTTTCTTAGTGGAAATTAGTTTTGCTCCGCGGTCTGTCAGAGCTCCCACGACTTCTGTTACACCTAATTGTCATGTTTCATTTAGGGTGTGACCTCCAAAACCTTTGAGAACAGAAACAAAATTGCTGACGTATAATAAGAGTATTTAATTATGAAGATCATAGATCATTCAGATCATTCAGTCTTACATGTTTAACTGTGAATGCTGGCAGACCTTTTGGTTGCAGACTTTGGTATTTTGTCCCTTCTGAAGTTCTGCAGCAGACATATATGAAATAAACGTTTATTGTATGTAATGAAAAGTATGTAAGTCATTTGCAATTTTATGTTTCAAACAGAGATGGAAAGAATTTAAACAACAACTATCTTATGTCAACCTGTTTATTTCAAACGCTAAACGAGTAGTTTGTTTGCCAGTCAAAGAGTCATTGTGAAAAAGTCAATGACACAGAACAACACGTCATTGTTTACATAAGTGAGATTCTTTTTCTTTGTGCTCCTACCTGCCAATTGTAGGTTGTTAAAAGCTGTTTAGTTGAATTATATGTTAACGTGTTCAGACTTCAGTCAGGTTAGCTAACATAAGTCCACTGTGCTGTAGCTGTTTACATTTTAATACTAGAATAATGAATTGTTCTCTGTCTGTTTAATTTCAGGTGGATAAAATCCAGAGCTCATATTTGATGCCGTTTTGATGATTATCAGTTATTCATAAGTCCGGTATTTGGGATTTGAAGAGCCATCTGTCTGTACAGGTTAGTGCTGTTGGCGTGGTTACTCCACCTTTGAACAGTCATGCAGAAATCATCAATAAAACAGAATTCTCACGTTATTTAGAGCTGCTGTAAATTATGAGTGGAGTATAATTATAGTGGGTCTCTACTGAACGTGCAGAGAGTCTGAACAATCACAGTATACTGCTGATCTTTCTCTCTGTCTCTCCCTCTCTCTCTCTCTCTGTCTCTCTCTCTCTCTGATTTGAGTCTTGTGTCTTAGAATGATGGGGTGTAACTCTCTCTCTCTTACTGACTCACTCACTCACTGACTCACTCCCTCAATCCCTCTCTCTCTCTCTCTCTCTCACACACACACACACACACACACAGTCTTGAGAACATGGAGTGCCAGCCTGTCCTCAGTTCACCTGTCTGCAGTGCTGCAGCAGTTCATCGTCCTGTTGTGTTCCTGCTCTTCTGCAGTCACACTCAAGCTGCTGTCATAACACGCGTGTTTCATGCTGCTGTACATGTTAAAACAAGCATGTACAGCACACCAGACATGTTCTTATGTTTAGAAATAAAAGTGCACGACTGTTAAAAATTGAAGACATCAGACTTTGGGTTTTAAGCTTCTCACACTGATGAATACATTTGATAGCAAAATTGCAATCTGCCCTCTGTGTATGTAGACCAGCAGAGAAGAGAGGTGTGTGTGTGTGTGTGTGAGTGAATAAACAGAGCGTCTGTGCGGTGCTGCACATTCCCCATCACCGCATCGAACCCGCTGACCTGCGCACGCGGCCACGCCCTTATCCCCAGTCTATATGTTCACTCACACACACACATTAAACTCAGATCACCGCCCTCTGCTGGAGACAAGTGGAACTTCGTTTCATTCTCTTTATTAAAGTTTCTTCTTTTTGATCTAATACGATTCGATCAAAATCATATTAGATCAAATATGATTTCATCTCTCTAATATGTTGTAATATTAGAGAAACATATTAGGTATGTTTATAATCTCTATTATAAACTCTAATATGTTTATGTCTATGAAAATATAGTTGATACATCGAATAATAACTGCAGTTAATCACATTTTCTGTATCGCTGCTTCTTTCTTGTGAATCTTTTTCATATGTTATTTCCATGTAGCTCGTACTTGCATTACTTTCTCTCTCTCTCTCTCTCTCTCTCTCTCTTCATTCAGAAAACACAGTTTAGATGGAAAAGTGGACAAACACAGAGTCTCTGTGCTTGAACAGAGCCTCTTTTCTTGCAGAAACACAAACTGTTTTTTTAGCCTCAAAGGTCCAGAACAATCTGGGTTCTGCTGGACAACAAAATCTCTTTTCTGTCCCGGTTTCCTTGTCAGTCCAGCAGCGACTCCCTCACACACATCCACACTCACACAGAGCCATTCAGCCTCGTCTCTCCATCTGAAGGAAAAATGGGTTTGAGTTTTCCAGTCACCAGACAAAGCCTCAGTGCACATGTACAATGAACGTCGAGTCTCACAAGCACCTTCATGTTTGCACTGGAAACTTCATGCTGGTCCATGTGTGTGGATAAAACTGCCAGATAAGTTCCATTACAAACCACACAGCCATGGAAAATAAACACTCTCACAGGCTACATGCATAAAGCAAGAG
>JAZGTJ010005423.1:0-27566 GCA_036877575.1 Botia almorhae | reverse complement strand
TGTGATGGACGGAGTGGGTCACTTTAAAATACTTTGGTCTTTCATTATCATTAGCCTGTCAGCCAATGATGAAGACTACGATCCAGATCAAAACGAATGTCCACTTTTGGCCCCTCAGTTTGGGTAGACGGTTCGATTCTTCTACCGAACTCTTTTATCTCACCGTTTTGTAAGGTTCCTCAGACGTTTCAATGACAGAGGCTCCAGAATTGATTCCTTCACCACCGGCACTACTTTATTACATGGGTTACATTTTTTTATTAAGGGTTACAAAGACCTTCAAATTATGCGGCACCTCATGGCTAGCTTCTTATTAGAATTTCTGTCAGTTTCATCCTGCTATGGCTTCCCCAGCCCTGACAGCCAATGGTAATAGATCATTAGCTAGTCTTTAAGCTCTAGATGACCTGCCATGACTGCCCCAACAGTCTCCATATCTTCTCTTTCTGTCCGTCTTGATTTCTGCTCCTCTCCAGAACCTTCTTTCTTAGCTAGCGGCCTTATCGCTAGGGGTTACAGAAGAACAAGGTCATGCAGAATTACCGTCAACTTTTATCTCAGGCTACAGAGCCGCAGGGTCTGGGAAACCCAGATCTGATAGCTTCTGCTCATCTAATGACCTCTGGGCCTGCACTCAACCTTTTAACGTCTAGATCTTCTGCTGGATTTATTGTGCTCATAAAGTGGGAATCGTTATTTTCGGGCATTGTCCTGAGGAGAGCGTGACTCAGTGAGGCCAAGTTTACTTGTCCGAGAAACTTTTGTGAGACATACCGACCAGCGCACAAGTAAAGCCTACTTTCGCATTCAAAGTCTGCGTGATACGGAGACTGGCTTTACTTACGGTGTTCTGATGTAATTCAAAGTGAAACAGAAAAATAGAGGGCGTGGCTTGTTTTTCCACAGGGCACTGATTGGACTGCTGAAAAGTAGGTGTTACAACACTCGCTCTCTCGCAGTCTCACAACAGAACAACTCATCCACGTGAGGTGCTGAGAGTGCGTGTATGCTCCACCCACTCTAATGCAGCTATATCGAATAGGAAATTGCTTCCTAATGGTTCCCGCTAGCTGCTAATTCAATAAATGCACTCTTGTTTGGTCAGTTGGGAGGAGCACACAAAAAATCCAAAGAGAAACAAAACATGAGTGTGTGATCCAAATACACACACGCAGACTGACTGTTCCGCCAGCATATGTACAGTGGGGTATAACAACATGGGCCCTGGAAGCAGATAAGTAATGTTTATCTCTGCCACATGTCTCTTGAGCTTATACGACAAGAAATCTCTCCTCCTGCCTATCTGTCATGTAACCACGGCAACAAAAGCAACTCAATTTATAGAGCGTGCACATGATATTATCTGTATGCTGTATTTTCTTGATAAATGTGGAAATGCATGCGACTGTGAAAGACAAATGCAGGGCTGCTGGATTTCTGAGTCTGCGCGCGTGTGCATCTGTTTGTATGCGTGCGCGGTGCAGATGTCAGGCTCTCAATATTTCAAAAGCTCTTCTGCTGTGTCACAGGTTATGTGAAAATCAAACTGCATACATCAGCGTGTCAGCCCTAAGTTTATAAGTGATTATACAGGCAATTGTTCTGTTGATACACGTCTGATAACTGTGTTGCCTCCACGTAAGTTCATGTTAACACCTTTATACAATCTACAAGCAACTAATAATATAATATTTTGTATATATAAACAAGCTATTTATTACAACAAAGTCACACCAAAGCCTTGAATATGCTTTTAAATTGCTTTAGAAATAATTACTGCAATAACAAAGTAACATGCATATTTTTGTACTACTGTAAACTGTTGTTTAGCTATAATTATTATTATTATTATTATATTATTAGTCATCACCTTCTTCTTGGACCAACAGTCAAATTATTGGTAAACACTGCATGAATGTTGCAGACACAGAAATGCAGCTTTAATTTAACCAAGCCGACAGCTAGCTATGCTGATACATTCACAAAATGACTAAATAAAACATTTACATGTATGCATTTGGCAGACGCTTTTATCCAAAGCGACTTACATTGCATTATACTATACATTGTTTCTGAGTATGTGCAATCCCTGGGATCAAACCCACAACCTTCGCGTTGTTAATGCCATGTTCTAACCACTGAGCTACAGCACTGAAAACAACAACATTCCCTTCTCTGCATAGATCTGGATGCTTTGTCCACCCCGGTGCTGTATCAGGATATGGGCGGCCTCAAATCAATCCGATCATTCGTCATGTAAAGACATTCAATCTATCGGGAAACGTTTTAAGCAGTGAGGAAGGATATTGGTGGGAGAAACAACAGAGTGGCGCTCGGAGAGATATTAATTATATAAAATGGAGAATAAACTCCGGCATACAGACACATTTGAAACAGACATTAACCCCTCAGGGGCCACTTAGCTCTGCGAGATCTCAATATAACACGGACCTTTTGAAAATGCTAGAGGACAAGGGAATGGTGCAGTTGAGAACAGAACCATCCAGAGCAGTGGGCTAACCTAATTGCTCTCAGGATAAAAGCTATATTGATGGCCCTTAAATGAGACTATGTCCCCCACACCCTATAAATCAGTAGCGCCACGAAGATTCAATCTGTTCCCGTGCTCATTCGTCATTTAAAATGACGCCAAACATGTGACACATGCAGCCCTCGTAAAACCTATATTGCGCGTCAGGTGTTTTAAGTGCGCAGCCCTACAATGTTCCGAAAATACACAATTCTTCATGCCCCAAGAGGCAGATTTTCTCAGTTTCAGATGAATTCTGAATCTAATCTGATGAATGGTCCAGACTGTAGGAATTGAAATATCATCGCTGGTTCTAGCAGAGCTCAGATCAGAGAGCAGGTAATCTCTGCTAGCATGCTGTCATCGCACCGAGCAGTGAGGTGAAAATTATGAGTCTGTACATTAGTAATTCTTAAATCTCTGCTCTCTGAGATGTGTCACAGTAAGAGAACATCAGGTTTTAGTAACTTCTTGCTGGTATTTTACATAAGGTGACATGAAGAGTGCATTAGCAAGATCTTTCTTACACAAATCTCTCTTCAGTTCACAGGGAACATTGTCAGAGCATTGGGCAACGTTCTCTAAAATTTACCTCAACGTTATCAAACTGTTCTTGTTTTTGTGAACGTCATATATCAAGTAACAGTATTTCTTAAATTGTTAGTGGAACATTAGTGGAACATTTAAAAAACGCTAATCACTAATCAAGCAATAACATTTATACCATTTTTAAAAAAACTTGTTGCTTTGAACTTTCCTAGATCTTTTAAAATAAGATTTTCAGAGTTTTTGTTATTTAATGGAAATGCTAGGGAAACATTCTTACAATGTAAAACTGTTACAACCTAAAGCTGGGACGGCACATAACACAAACACATACAGAAACACAAACAAAAGAGAGAAACATAAGACATCAAGCGATTTAATGTACACATTCATATCTCTGCCATTTTTTTTATTTACTAAGATTGGAGTGTCTATTGTCTGGATATGGGCATTACTGCTGCTAATGCAATGCTGTATTAGTTAAGCTACAGAAACAAGTTTTAATCAGATGATACCCTGTACTTCAACTACCACCTGTTATTTTACCTGGAAAGTTTCTTATTTAATCATTATGAAGGTGCAGCAAGGCAGCGCAACAAGAAATTTCGCTTCCGTTACTTTATTCAACAAAGGTCGAAATAAATGAGAAAAAGCGTTAAAATAATATACAGCAATCACAGGCGTGACTATCCGCATGGTGTTAGATTTCTCGAAGGACCCCCGAAAACAGTAGGTAATTTCCTCCGTAATTTTTACCAAGGTTGTGCGAGAAAAACACAGACGCGTTCAATTTGGACAGGATTATAATCACCAAGTACGTCTGTGCAACATAAATTTACCAAACCTCCTCCGGGAACACTAGTCCGGTCTGAGCAGGGTTATATATAGACACACGCACACACTTTCTGCTGGTGGGGCTGAGCTCCACATTTGCTGTGGTGTGCGGATTAATTCTGGACAACTGTCCACTGTTGGCCTTCTTTAGAAATGTCAGATAATGTCATCAACAGCTCTGTATGTTACACAGAGGAGATTAATCCAGAGATGTGCAGTAAGTCAAAACCCTGGAGAGCAGATAATCAGATTCACAGCAGCTTACAGTAACTATATCATACTATAAACTGCATTTATAGTATATAGCATATATATATATATATATATATATATATGCGGGCACACACCCACACACACACACATATAGCATAATTATATTCAATAAATAATCAATATTACCTGTATTTTTTACAAGGTTTAGAATAATCCATTCGTTGACACTAGTTAATTGATAGACAAATTGATATTTACAGCATTTTTTATCTTTGTTAATGTTGCTTAATGCAAACACAACTGTTTACTGATCATTTATGTTATAATTCATTGTGCGTTACCAAACGTTAACATAACTTTTAATTCCAAAAAAACGCATTGGTACATATTGAAATTAACACCAAGTACTGGTAACTGTTCATGTTAACCAAGGTAGTTAGCTTAACAAATGAAACCTTACTGTACAGTGTTCACTAATCAATATTCTTTTATGAATTCTTGTACAGTATGCAACAAATATTTTTAAATACCAAATTTCATAAATCAGTATTGATATGGTTGTTGGGTTTCACAAACAAATGTACCTCTATACTTTACTCCACGTGTGCAGTTGAGACACGCTAGCCTCCTACTGAAGCCACCTGGCCGGACGGTGGTTCTGGAACAGGAGGGAGCAGGTGAGAGAGAAAGAGAGAGAGAGAGCGACAGACCAGGGGACACAGCAGGTAGACTGTCCTGCCAAAGCATTGTCTCTGGAGCTGTGTGCTGGGTGCACCTGCTGTCTCACAGTGAGCTGCTGCTAATCCTCAGGGGCCTGATTTGGCAGTCTTGTACCCTGCCTGTTTTGCAGATATTTACCGAGAGATACAGCAGCCTGTGATAAATATGGGTCTGATTCTAAATAATGAGATCATGTAATTCCAGTCCAGACTGATAATTTCAATATCAAACTTCTGTCATCATTAAACATTAGGGAGGTGCAGAAAAACACACAGAGAGAGAGAGAGAGAGAGAGAGAGAGAGAATGGAGAGGCACGGGTGGAGAGAATAGGACAGTGAGCTCACTAATGACTCCGGGTTCAAACTCCAGGTCGTGTGCTGGCAGCAGAGCTGTGATATTTTTGGATAAGTCAGAGGGCTTTTTCATCCTGGTCTGGTTGGTCTTGGCAAGATTAGGAACAGAACAGGCTGTTCAGAAAAAGCCACTTACTCACTGTAGCCAGCCACTGCAAAATGCCCCATTTAGTAAAGCGCAAATAGTATTTAGTATTAACCCATGACCCACAACCTCTTTCTGAGGAACCTGCTTCTGCTGTTCTGCTCTTTTCTGTCATCTTTATATTATTTTTTTGCATTCTCCTGTGCAAATTAAACTGATGCTTAAAGCTATGGTTAGCAGGGATCTCTTCTAATTATTAAATATCCTTTTTGCATACGTGATTAAATTAATTACACACCCAATAAAAAGTTCTGCTAAATCAGCCACAGAGAAGGACAGAAGAGGGGAGGAGAATGTGTAAGACGTGTCAACATTTTGAAGGGGCAGCAGATGGAGGGGGGGGACGTGTAGAGATGATGCAGTCATTTCAAGTGTTGGTATATGAGTGTAATAATCCGTACGGAAAAGTTTATAAGAAGGCAGACCAAAAGTAAGACACACACACGCATGATTTGTGCATCTGCAAGGTACAGCCACAAACTCCATGTCTTCATAAACAGAAGCTATTAAATGTGTAACTGAGGCTACGGGGAGATTGGATAATCAATCATATGGTGTGTGTGTGTGTGTGGTACTGGCTCATACACATATACACCTCTGTCAGTGTATATATATATGTCTGTGTTATTTATATATATATATATATATATATATATATATATGACGGTACAGACATATATATGTACAGACTTTTTTATTTTGTTTTCACTTTGTCATTAGTGAATATTAATGAGAAAAAAATAAAGATTAATTGATATTAGAACCAGACTGCAACTTAAAATTGTGAAGGGGGTGTATGTATATATATATATATAGAGAGAGAGAGAGAGAGAGAGAAAAAGAGAGAGAGAGAGAGAAAGATCTATAGATATATACGTTGTGAATGCACTATATATAGCGATAGATAGATAGATAGATAGATAGATAGATACAGAAGTTACAGTAGCAGCTACTCAATATTGCCTTCAATGACCTCATTTCCTTCACAAGGTAAACCAATCACAATTGTCCCTCTAGTGTTCATAACATGAAGAAGACAATCTCACACAACCCCTCACTGGTTTCTATAATGAGTTATCACAAACACACACCTGCCACCAAAAAGTAGCTCTCAAACTGCTAGTGCCAGCTAGTTAATCTGGCTGGCTGACGTTTAACAGGTTTTAGACGCTGTTACAGAGCGTTAGACACACAAAACAAAGACAAAACAATAGAATATGACAACAAGTGGATTGAATTACATGGCTATCAACTGTATATTCATATGAAAAAGAGGGATTCGTATTCATGGATCCGACATGGTTAGCAAGAACATATATTGCTGAGGCAGACTTTAGATTTACCGTATGGAAATGTTTAGAATATAAGAATGTGAGATTAGGAGAGGATTGAAATGAGTATATCCCAAGTTCCAGGGAAAACCATGGGACCAATCCCATCCATGACCAATGGGAACATGATGACTGAGGAGTAAGCTTGTTTTTCTGCTCCTGAATGGACCGGGCAGGGTAATTAACATATACTGAAGAAAGCACACAGTTTTTTTATCTTAATGTGAAATCGTTCAGAGATGGAATCAACGCAAACCTTGACCCCGTGTTAATCATTCATTTCTCTAGCCTAATTCACTGTCTCATCTAGCAAACTCAGGGTTGTGAATATTAATTTGTGGTAATTTAGCAGGTCAAGACTTACATTTTTCATAGCCCTCAATGTTCACACCAGTAATCAACAGCATTAGCATGAAAACCATAAAGAACAATAGTGCCCTGTCTACTTTTGTTCCGGACAGATACGGTTCTCCAAACAATACAAAACTGTCTTGTCCAAAGCTAAAAGCACCATGTTCTGTTGTATATTTCATGTGCTAATGTAGCTCTGTGTGCTTAAGAGTCTTTACATTCTCTGTGGGTTTTGCCCACATCAAGCTATCTTTGCACTAACATAGCGTTTCTCAGGTTGGACTGAAATAGAAACACCTCTTATTTTTTAAAAGTTCAGGTCAATAAACTTTTATCAAACAGTCTATTGAACATAGTCTGTGCAATACATTTGTACGTAAAATTATTTGAATTACTTGGGCACTTTATTTACTTGATTTTTATTTCAAAACTGCTATCCCAGCTAACAAGGAATGGAATGCTCTCAGAACAGTGCCTAATGTTCTGTAAAAGCTCTCTCAAAATTATCAATAATTTCTTTCAGTAGCAGTAGTAGAAATAGTAGAATTTATTAAAAATGTTATTTTTAAATTGTTAGTGGAACATTTAAAAAACGTACATAAAATGTTTGAGTACCATTCTAAATGCTCTAAACTGGATGTTTTAAAATTTCAAAATTTAAAATTAATGGAAACGTAAGGGAAACGTTGTTAGCTGGGATGCAACACGGGTTGCATATGGTTTTTACAATGTATTTTGGAAACACACAAACACATCGTTTAATAAATGTACCATTTAAAAAAAAATTATTGAAAAAATCTAATTTGGAAAATGGAGTGAGGTTACGATTTCCATACGGTACACGATCTGACGATGGCTTTGATTTAAAGTTGGACGGTCGCTCTTTTGACTGAAGTTGTTATTTTCAACTTCAGTTATTCAGTTCTCTCAGTCTTTAATTCTGGTTCCCTCTCATTGCTCTCCATCTATCTAATGGGCCTGAGACATCGGGCAGGCACTAATTATGTCACGGAGGGCAGAGGAGTGATGGCAGAATGGCTCATCAAAACCAGAGAAAGTAACAGGCTGCTGATGGGGAGCAAAAACAGCTCATAAATTAGCAAACAAGAACTTAGCACTTACACTCACACACATACACGTTATCTGGCATTGCCTGACAAAATGTCACGCAACACATATATTGTGGTACATTTGCGTTAACTGAATGAACTTTAGATGTCAAAAATATGATGTAAAACGCCATAATTGTATTTTAAACATCTAATTATACATACATTTCCACAGTGCATGATGGGAGAGACCTGGGGAAAAGTTAAGCCTCAGGAGAATGTGCATCTACCCAGCTAACACTTTTAGGTTGTAAGAAAGTTTCCCCTAATGTTTCCATTACGTAACATAACTGTTACAAACATTATTTTGAAAGTTTTGTATGACATATGTAACATAAAATGTACTACTAACAATACCGCAGGAACTTTTTTTGATTTTAGAGAACATCAACATCAACGTTCTGGGAACGTTCCCTGTTAGCTACTATGAACATTAGTCCCATTGACCACTTTCAGTGGACCAATGAGACTCAGAGAAGCGGTTAGGCTTGACATATACGAGCGCCATGACAACATTCTCCACTAACCCTCTGTAGTCTTTCATCCTAATTGCGTGTTTCTTAATCAGATACGTGCTTGTGTTTTTCTAATGGATATTTTACTGTTAATGAATGGCACTTCGCATTGGTTTGTTTATTTGCTTTGTCATTTGCATTTTGCTTTATGTCTTTAATGTTCATTTATTGCGTAGGTGAGGTACGGCTGCCGCACAGAGAGCTTCAGAAGTTTGTCGGGGGAAACAGCGCTGTAGAGAGGACTGTAGTTAGAGTAACTGAGTACAGAAATGCTTCTTGAAATGAAGCCTTTGAAGAGAAAATGAAATAAATAAATTGTCTTCAATTAAATTTGCGATGAAAATCTTGAACTGTAATTAAGTCAGGTCTAACGGTATCACGCCTTGAGAAACAGACTTCTGACTAAATGAAGCATCGCCACATTCAGGGGGGTTCAAAAGTTGAAGTCCACTTGTGGAAAAGCGGCTATGATTATTTTTTATTATAAATTACTGTATGATGAGTACAAGGTGGAACATCCGTCTTTCTGGGAGAGAGAGAGACGAATTGCCAAGTCAAATAAACAACAACAACACTGAAGTACAAAAAGGCAGCGAAGGTGGTAATCTATCACTATTCAATGGCTGTGTGTCATGTATCATTCATAATAACAAGATTTTATCACTCTGCTGAATGTGTCTCTCACTGCACTTCGAGAGCAATAGAAATTGAGGCAAGTCATTCACACCACCACAGTTTTTTATTACTAACAAGGCGTTGATATTTTCTGAAGAAAGCGTCGCGCGTGACCATGCAAAACTCAGCACCGGGATGCTAGCGGTGGTTGCCGTGCGTTTGGTAAGGCATGCCGAGCAGGTTTTGTTTTGTTTTCCGGAGACAGTCACTGTGTTTGAGGCTCAAACTTAGCCTTTGAGGATAGCATGTGTGTACAGTGGAAGATCACAGGAAGATGCAATACTGGTTTTTATGCTAATGTTGACGACAGATAGGGAAAATCTGGTGTGCCTCGTGGCACCATCCCCGGGCGAATCTGTTTTTAGGGTGCTGTCATGAGCCTTGACGGGGGCCGGCTAGCGAAGCTGAATCCACCGTCACACTTTTCAAAAACGTCTCTGCTTAGAAAGTTATATTATGCGGTTTTAATTAGCCAGCTTCTACCGGCACCTTTGCCTGCAGGCTGTGTGGAAAGTTTTGCTTTTTGAAAAATCTGTGCAGACAGAGTTCAATGCATTTCCCGAAGTCTCGTGGTGGAAATCGAGACCTTTCTATATATGGACCGCCGGAGATGAAGAACAAAGCTCAGCGACACGCCAAGTTGGCATCATTCCAGGCGTTTCTCGTGCCCTCGCTCGTGCCAGGAGATGCTGCTGGTTATGCCAAACCCCTAGAGTCTCAGAAAGACGGTTTTCATTAGAAGGACGTGACTTATCGTTGGGAATCTGACATTACACAGCTATCTGAGTCATCAGGGGTATGACACATGGCACAGTAAATCCCACCTCAGACTCTGAGGAGAACTGACGAGGCGTCAGACGGCAACCTCCATTATGTTTGTTTCAGAAAATTCTCAATCTTCTCATTTTCAAACCGAGCGAAAACCCCTGTGCGAGACTTCAGCCGCTCTGATAATGAGTTTGGGGACCTGTTCTCCACTGTCCTGTAGACCTGTAATGTTTGACTTCTCACCTGCTTCAGGCGGATGACAGTGTGATACATCACCGCATAGATGGCAACTGGTACAAGAAACCAATTCATCACATTAGATTTAAATGTCACAACACAAAAGTCACAAAGTCAAGAATGTGAAGTTTGCAGATATATTGGGCATTTGACGGGGCATGTTTCCATTGTCCTCAAATCTAGAATGTAATGTTAAGGAACAATGTGTTTCATTATCAGCTTTTCAAATTTCTATATATGTCTGTGCTGTAAGTGCTTCAAGAAATTTTGAGTATGACATATAGAAATACAGCCTGTTCTAGTATGTCCCTAGTGTTGAACAGTAAACAAGAATCTATTAAATTAAATTAAATTCACTGTTATGTTATTTAAAGCAGGACAGGTGATTTTTTCCAGAAACATTTTTTGTTATGCTAGTTAAGTCTCTTTACATCCTGTTAGCAATCATTTGTAAAGTGGTCTAAATATATTCATATATATTTATATCTTCTGTTAAGGCACAGGACCATCAAATATTCATCGGTCGGAATGCAATGATAGGATGTCCTACTTGCCTGTCAAATTTTGTATTTGCATTCATGTGTTGGGGGAGGCGTGGCTTTAGAGAGCATTCTGATGGAGGGCGGGATCTTATGCTGTCAAAGCTAGCTTGCTATTACTAGCCTCACTGAAATTGCCTACCCTACATTTACAATCAAATTATCTGACATTATATCATAAATAAATATGATTCATAGAACAAATACAGTACGGCTGTTCGTTTAGAATCCTCTCCAAAGTTTACCTGCTTAAAATGTCTACCAAGCAACAAATACTGAATTTGACTTGGGACCTTAAAATACCTCTCTGTAGAAAGCAACAGTATGTTTAAGCCTTTTATACAATTATAAAACAAAAACAACATTTTACTGTCCCGCTGAGTGACACTTTTATTTTGTTGATTCCAACAGTTGTCCCATTAGTGTTTTGAATTTATGTAGATAATGCAAATTACATCAAGGGACGTGAAGGTCAAATACCAATTGTTAGCTGGAAAGTTTTAAAACTGGCGTTCGGTTTAAACTGTCCTGTATTCTGACATGCTAACAATATTTCAACAACAACATTATTCAAATTGCATTATAAGTGTAAAGCATGCATTTTTCATGACCGCGATTAATCGAATGACCGTGTGAAATATTTGTCAAAAAAGAATAAAAACCGCAGGGAAAAACTTTGCTACTGAATTCTTTAGGTAGCACCAAGGCACATTCAGCTGCACGACTGTTTAACTACACATTGTCGTATGAATAGCAATTAAACTGATTTAAGTCTCACAAACCCTGAGGAGCTGTTACATAACACAGTAATCATTCTTGATTCATTTCCATCTTACACGACTGAAAGTAAAAACCTGCCACCAATGCAATACAAAGCACTGGTTCATAGGAGTAATTCATTCACAAATCAGACTCTATTGGCCACAATGTACTGTATGTTTGTCACTGCTCGCAACCAACAAGCACAACACAACTGAAAGATTGTCTTCGGCATTTTGACAAACGCTGAAAGCCCACGACTCAGCCAAAACACAACTTCATTGCATAACAATACAGAAAACATGGGCTTAGTGTTTATAATCATCTCAAAGATTTGCAGATTTTCTGCATTGATGACTGATGACCCCCCATCTCGCCTCTAAGCCATTAAGAATCCCTCTATAAAATAATATGCTTATGAAACAATTTACCCGAGGTGTAAACTACAACACACAGTAGATCCACTCCGCAAAGCTTTAATGGAAAAGCTACGGATAGCTCCGACCAGCATTGACCTCCGCCAACCTCGCACCATTTATTCTCCACCCCGCATCGAATACCAATGCTATGGTCACCTTGAAAGTCCAATAAAGACAGCAGCAGTGAAAACATTAAGTGCAGAGACCACACACCCTTGGGGTGTCTCTACCTCTCGTGTCACTCTAATCCTTTATCGTTTGTAATTGAGGTAACAATTACATTGTGACCCTCTGTAGAAAATAAATCTCCAGCTCTGGCTGGGCCCGATCCGTCTTCATTAGCATGGCACTGATGTGGTGTTTATTATCTGCTGAGTAGGATCCTGGTCTCCTGAGGCATGGCACCGATTCACAACACTGCAGTGCGCTACTGAAGATACCTGAGGAGCGGTTTGCATGCAGAAGTCATTCGGAGATGCATGAACATTAATGCATGAAGGAGACATGCGTCAAATGCAGGTCGTTAGAAAAAAACGCAAGATATTGATTTGCCAACCCACAGCAGTGAAGATTAAACACAAAACATTCATGCACAGGGAAAACATCCCTCATTGATTTTACTTTTTAAGACTCTAGACCTTAAGATTTATTTGCATTGTAGATATGCATTATTAGGTAAAAACACCCATTATTATTATCAATTATACTAAATCAATTATAAATTGCTTAATTATAAAACTAAGTTAAAATAAAGTTCAAATTACGTTCATCCCAAGGCTAATTTTTTTAAGTACACTTTGTAACCTTCAAAGATTTGTTCATGTATAATTAACCTATATAAAGGCCACAGACACAAAGAAATGATGAACAGATACTACATAAATAGAAGCAGCGCTTATGCATGCTCTATATGAGGAAAAACAAGTTTCTGCACAGTTACACAGACTCAGCTGAGATATCAAAAACACAGTAGAATGAAAAACATAATTACAATTAATCAAGAGCAAAATTTTATGAGATGTACTTGGGGCCATACGATTTTTTTTCAGCGTGCATTATATAACCTATTTATTCCCCGACATTTTAAACGACTTATAAAGAACTCATTATGCTAACATCTGATCACGCAGCAGCGAATGCGAGAGCGCATATTGCGCAGTTATAAAATGAATCTGCAGGAGTTGGAGCGGAACACGGGACTGTACGTCGCGAAAAGAGCAGTTTCACACTCGTTACAGTTATTAAATCATTCTTCTCACCAGATGTTTCATTTATCACACCGAGGGCTGTTCAGCAAGCGCCGATGCTAAACGCTAAGCTCTGAGGAATACACACACAAACACAGACTCACGTTCACTGGTGTTTAAGCCTGACCCAAGAGACGGAGGCCACCATTAGCCATTTGGAAGGTCTGCCTGACTCAGTGAGGCCGTCAGTCAATCTGAACTCCTGCTGGCGACTGGCCCCTTCATTATCTGCTTTTAATTGCTTATTTAATGGGCTCTCCTCTAGCACTGCAGCCCCGCTGTGAGAGTTTGACTGCAGCCTGGCTTCAGCCTTCCTACCAGACGCGCCACATCAGCGCCATCCCAGCAGGGCATCCACACCCATAACGGGCGTGCTCATCTTGCATCTCTTCATATTCATTACTGCCATTCGCCTTAATCAGCAGGTACATTCGTTGCTAAAGTGTGAACTCTATGTTTCTAGTACGCCGTAACAAGTGCAGAGAGCACTTTTACAGGAAGATGCTATTTTGACCCTCGTTTACTATAATTACACCTTCCTCTTGTGCTGCAAATGCTTCTATTGCAGTAGCGCGAGCTGCAATTTACCCATTTCATAATGAGCACCTATGCGGCAACACCATCGCATCGGGAAACAAGTGTTGATGCATAAAATTCCAACAGATGCGTACGTTATCATCGCATTTAACCAACACTGCCAAGTCGCGATTCGCATTACAACTGGTGTAACAATGCAGTCATGCAGGATGAAATGCAGTTTTGATTGCCTGCAGCTGATTGGCTGCTCCACTCAGATTGAAACACAATGCACCAGCGAATGCAATAAATGCCAAACTGCTCATCACGTTGGCTAAAACAGCGGAACGGCAACAGTGACCTTCCCATCTCTGTCATGTGCCATCACGTCATGCTTCTAACCCAAGGCAATGCCGCAAAGCCAACAGAGCTGATTATATTCCATACGTTGAGCTGCGGACACTGTTCATAGACCTACGAGTGCCAAGCACGGATTACAGAAAACATGGCACGCGCCCCAGCTGCATATGTAGCGGTTTTATGTGAGAACGCGCTTGGCTTCGGCCTTGCAGCGCCAATCGCAAAAGGAACGTGTTGAACATCGACGCCACCAAGTGGAACGCATGAACGGTCTCTGCTCATTACAGCGTTCCACGAGACGTTAGCTCAGCAGTCAAGCCAAGCTTTAATTATAGGGGCTGAGGAGAACACCACGTCCTGAGTTTAACCGTCAAAACACAGGTGTAAACATTCCCTGAGAGGTGCTTAGCGATGAATAAGAATACAGCCTGTACCCGTGTAACAGACGAAACCATTTTAATGCTATGCCATGCCGTGTGTGAAAGGCACCGAAATGAGGCTGGATTTTAGTCCATGAATAAAAAAAAAACAATCAATAAAGCCAATTTTCAAACTTGGACCAGCCAAAATATCCCCACCCCTCCCCCTAACTCTGTGTAATCTAATCGAGAAGATCAATATACATCCCCGTAATCATTAAAAACGAGCGATCCATTCAGGCTCCGATTTTCAGCATGCCTGCAAAATTCTTCAGCTGAACTTCCTTCACTGAGGAGACATTTGTGAGAAAAAAGCGAACAATACAAATGAAGTAATTAAGTCTGACTGGAGCAAAACAAACAGCGAAGCTTTTATCGTGTTTCCGGTAAATGCAAAGTCATTGCTGATTTAGGCTAACAAGCAATTGACAGTGGATTAAATCATTTTAATGAGGTGCAAGACTGTTCTCTAACCAAATAGGAGAATAATTAAATAAGAGCAAAATAAAATGCTAGTCGCAGTGTCCAGGGCTTCAAATTAGGAGGTGAGGGGATTGGTTGTGGGGGGGGCTTGAGTAATTTAATTAATGCTTCTTTTTCGCGGTGCGAAATTCAAAGACATCACACTTGCACCATTTACAAAAGCTAAAAGTAAACATTTTAACTCATCACCATTCATGTCACATGACAAAGACCTTCAAGTCTCTGGAGATCCTTATAAATACAAACAAACGCTAAGGCTATAAGCTAGAAAGATGTTTTACTGAGTGTTTGCTTTGTGCAGCCCACAACAAAAAGAACGCGTACAATTAAACTAGTAAAAGAGCACCTGGCAAACCCGCAAGTTATTGTGAGGCTCTGTGCCAGTGTTGTGCATCAAAAACCTGTTGTTCTGTTGCTTGCTGGAGTAAAGATAATCAGCTTTGGAAATGTGCATTAATTTAACAGACTGTTTGCTGACTAAGAATAACACACCGTCAAGGACAAAACAGATTGAAACAGATCCCAAATGACATACATGACAAATGCAACAAATAAAATAACAGAACTATACAGTAAATCAAATTATAGAGAATAACAACATTTAAACACACATGATATATGTATTATATACATATATGCATGAATTCAGTGCACTTCAGTCATATTTTTAGAATAGTATATACATGATAGTTATTTGTAAAGTGCAACAACAATGTGACGAATAAGGAACTCCTCTATTAGGTCATAAAATCCACTATATCATTCATACACTCATCCAGACCACAAAATCAGTTCATCAAACAGATGAAACTGAAAATGAGATGAGAAAACGAAATGAATCTTTCTGAGCAGAAGTACACAGAGTTCAGTTCTCTTCTTTTGTCAAATCAAATGTAAATTACTAATCAACGCTAATTACATTCGAAAAGTTTCAGCTATGTGACAGATCTGAAAATCCATCTAAACTGTCAGACAGAAACAATAGCTGGGAAGCTGTGCCATATAAAACAGAATCTATATGTGATGGAAGCGCTTCTTCCTATAGCCTCGATTAGATTACACATTTCCTGACCTCTGCTGTTGCAGTTCATCTTGTTTCTAGTGGCTCTTTTATATGATGTTGAGCTACTGTATGATCAAATCAGAACATGTCTCTCTCTGTACATACAGGGCTCAACAGTAAGGATGACCCATGGCCACTGTGAAAGAGTTTTTGTGTCTTCTACTTGGAAACATAAAGTATTTTTTTCTCACAGTGATGTATTGAACAATTCAACACATCATATAACATGTCATCATCATACATGTTGATAAAAATATTATACATCACTATGGTACAGTTATCTAGCTGGCTATCATAAACAAGCTTTTAAGGTACACTATTAAAAAACAAAAATTCTTCAAAGGTTGTTCACAGCGAAGCCCTAGCGGAACCATTTGTGGTTCCTCAAGGAACCATTCAGTCAAAAGTTCTTAAAAGAACCATTTCTTTCTTACTTTTTTGTAGTCTAAAGAACCCTTTTTCCACTACAAAGAACCTTTTGTGAAGAAGAAAGGTAGATGTAAAAGGTTCTTTAAGGAACCATACAGCCAAAAATGGTTCTTCTATGGCATCATGAAGCAACTGTAAAAGTGTGTGTGTATAACATATAGGTCCCACAAGAACAGTGTTTGGATTTTTGATCGTGTGAGTGTGTGTTAGATTGTAAATGTAGATTAAAGTAAAAGATGCAGCAGGTGTTCTCTGCTGGATGTGCATGAAGACAGATGAGCTGCTGATATATTCTATATTGATGATAATGATTTCCCAGAATTCCACACACCTGCACCTTTGGAGACACGGCGTGAGGCATATGAACTAGACGTAGCCGCGCTTTCTGCATCAACATCATGTTTTCTGACTTCTGACTGTAAAACAGTGTTTTTTTGTTGTTTTGTATGGACATTGTATGGATTTGTTGTGGATTTGTGTCGTATAAAGGAAACATGGTGGAACCTACAGTAGTTGTCATGTTACTAGCATGAGGCGAGTGCATGATGGGCTACTCTTTACTGTCCATCACTAATGTTACAGCTGTCAATCTCTCTCATGTTATGACAAATGCCAGAAAATGTCTTGGGACAAGACAGAAACAGAAAAAATGACTGCATATCTAAGACAATGAAGTTTGGAGCTCCCTAAAATAATTTAGAATAAAAATTAAAATCCAGGAAATGCGCTTTTTATGATGGAAAGCGTCTGAAATCTGATCTGATCATTCGTACTTAGACACGGCAAAAAAATCAGATTTTTACTCTCTGTCTGAACTAAGCTATGAGTCATTTTGCTGGCCTGTGATGATGGATTTTTTCTGTTGTTAGAGATGAAGGCTTGGCTGAGATACTTAGGGTTTGAGCGCTATAGATTGTGCATATCAGCAAACATGTCAATCACACATCTAGAGAATAAAACCCATACACCAGAAACATCAAAATCTCCAGACAGACAGATCTCACTGGAACCTTCTGACAGCAGGGGTGGTGAGAAGGTGTGCTCAATTATTAGTGTATTACGGAGATTAAAAACACACATATCAAAGGCCATTTAAGAACAAAGAAACCCTTTGAAGAGTCAAGTCCATCTCTGCCTTTTTCCTCTAGCTGATGTGAGAGACACGCAGACAACCCCCCTGAGACCTGTCTCACAGCTCAGCACTCTCTCTCTCTCTCTCTCTCTCTCTCTGTCTGATGAAGCTGTTTTTATTACTGCTCTCTTTATTACTGTACTTATCTATCTATCTATCCATCTATCTATTTATCATCTATTTATCATCTATCTATCTATCTATCTATCTATCTATCTATCTATCTATCTATTTATCCATCTGCCCTAGGCAACTGCCTAGCAACCACCCAGAATATCCTAGCAATCGCTCCAAACACATTAGCAACCACCAAGCAAAGCCTGCAAAATATTTAAACTATATAAAGTAAGGCCTATACCACCTTAAAAGTTTGAAAACGTACAAACAAGGCTTTGTCTGAGCAAACTTTGCCTCAACAAACTTTTCTTTCCCGCTTTTATCAATGCGCGAGTGTCCTGGGTTCACTTATTTGCTGTCTTCTGCAACCCCGATGTTTTCTTTTAGCATGCTATTTGTGAGTCCTACTGAACATATCTGAGTACGGCTGCGTATGTGAGAACATGACTGCGTGAGCATACTTAATTGTACGAGATCAGAGCCTCGAGCCCTGGGAGATGGAGGGTGACATGAAGTGAATGCGAAAAATGGCTGCTGGCTGCCTTTCCCAATATGGACACAGAATGACAATGTCGTGTAGCCTCTCATTAAGGCAGGTTTCCAAGGTCAGAATCGTGTCTCAGGCAGCAACAGGGCTAACTCAGAGAGCATATCTCCTAGCGTAGAGCTACAGTGAGTCAAAAATCAGGCCACTCTATTTTAGCACAGTAGCTTTTTGAAAACCCTGAACATGCTGCACCTACAGTGTGTTAGTGAATAATATATTTTGCCCTTGTTGCCTTTAATAATAATAATAATGCCCTTATTAACCAGGAGTTCCTGTAGCTCAATTGGTAGAGCACTGCGACAGCAGCGCACAGGTTGTGGGTTCGATTCATAAGGAACAAATATACTGACAGAAATGTATATGTTAAATTATCGTCAATTGCTGGACAGTAAGGATATATTGAACCGTGGCCTTTGTACTGTATTCCTATATCCCACTATGCTTAAAATGTAGGTCCTATATGCTAAAGAAGGTCTGGCTATAACGCGACATGCCATAACTGTTTAAATCTGTGAATTGAGGGTTGCTGTCATCCAATCCCATTAGATTAATAGCACCTCATAATCAGATGCTAATTTAATCCCATCATCCATGTAAAGTAATTCATGTTAAAGGTGCCCCATTAATGTGTCGACTGTAATATTCAGCTTCAGACGGTTCGAAAGAAGCTAATTATGAGGAAAAATGAGTTTCACTATCACCGAAATGGGCGAGGAAACATGATGAATGTAAGACAAAAGAAAGTAAATAATACCATTAATATAACAGTAAATAATAAATGCAATCATAACAAATTTAGACTCTTGAAACATTTGATGCTATAAAACATTAAAAATGTGAGAGGTATTATTCACAACGCAGAATGTATTACAATATCCCTTTTACAACAAATTAAACTACAAATCTTCCTAACGATAACAATAATAAATAAAAACGATAATAATTTTCTTAATATCATTAAGCTAAATGAATCTTAGAGCTTGTTTTAAAATGTTGATTTAAATAATATTCTAATTATGTCTAAATGACAAAAGCAGGTGTGGGATCCATAAATCTAGGAGAGCTGAGAAGTTTCCTCACAGAATCTCAGAGGAACGTTTTTAAAAAGCACAAAAAACATCTTTATAAAACACAAACAGGCCAATTTAATGTCTTGGGACCAAGAGGCTGTAAAGTATTAGTTACATTACACACATCTGTCTATGAAACTCAAATCACAATACCAAAAAATATGAGTTCTAGCACTTGTGCTATTTCAATGACCGAGTCGGCCCACTGTGTCAACATTTTTTTATTAGCAATGAAAAATCAATATTGAATCTGAACCGTTGACGGGCTGAGACGGGGTCTTAAAGGGTGCCGGGTTCTGACCTTTATTTTATCAGGATGTTGCAGAATACCACATAATAAGATTTATCTGTCCTGTTCAGCCAGCCTGAAAAGTCTTCCTCCGCCACACAAATCCAGCCTGGGTCAGTCCACGTCCCTCACACGGCAAAAAAAACACTCGCCGGGGTTAGTCTTCCCTTGACAGCGGAGAGAATTTCCCTAGATGATTCATTACCGCAACATGAATGGGATTGTGAAATGACCTGACTCTCATTGGCTTAGCCACGCAGGCCGATGTTTTGCTCTTCGAATCTACCCCGATCTAACCTGGAAATCTGCCCTGCAATTTGCAATTGCAAAAAGCAGACGTGAGGTGCGTTTCCAGTGTGAGCTATAGCGTTCCACCTGTGTATTCTATATAGATGTAGTTCAATATACCGCGTCCTCCTTTCAGAGATACAATTCTTTGTCAATCTATGCAGTACAAAAGGAGGTTAGGAACTTTACACAAAGCACCACGGCGCAGCCGAATCTAAGAGTTCCCATGAGATAAGTGTAGCATGATCCATTTTATCTGATGCAGGAGAGAAGCTTTTTTCCAGCTTCCCCGTACAATACCATTAGATTATTTTTACTTCCACAGGCCTAACTGTGCCTTAGGGCTGCTTTACTTGGATCCAGCAGTTAAAGGAGATCTAGTAATGCCTCACTCCAGACCAATACCTGAAGAAACGCATATATCCATAGCAAGCAGGACTAAACTGCAGCTGGTCTGTCATTACTGAGGGACGCGACAGCACATGACGTTGGACGAGAAAGGGATGATCAGACACACCGAAGACTTACAGACAAACAGGAGATCTACGGTTTCTCTGTCCATCACAATGGTAGAAGCACAGACGCTCTGATCAACCTACTAACTTTTATGTATGCACGCATATCTCTCTCTCGTGTGGGCCCATCTTAAAAAACTGAAAATATGTTTGGGTTAAATTTGATTTACCAAAACAAAAGAACTGTTTAAAAGACCAAAAACTGTTCTTTAAATGTGGGTAAAGTTGTAAAGACTACAGATAAAACACTTTAAAACATTTTTATAAAACACAAATTTTTTTATTAAAATACAAAAACAATTTAATTGGTAACCATTTCGATAGTTCACTTTAGATATTCTACTAACTATAAGTAACTTTGCAACTACCTGTCAACTAATCCTAACCTAACAGTCTACTAATACTAAAATGAGAGTTAGTTGACATGCAGTTGCAAATTAATGAGAGTTAGTTGACAAGTTACTTCTAGTTACTATGTCTAAAGAGGATTAATGAAATAAAGCGTAACCATAAAATTTATTAGCTATCCAAAGATATGAGATCCAAAACCGATGTGACATTTTAGCACATTGTGGGTATCAAAGACAACAGAAGGGTTAAAGAAACAGACAGTATTGCAGGAAAGACACGCGTGAATGAGCCGGATTAGAGGAGAGGTGATGGAGAGCAATGCAACCAGATCAAAGATGGACACTTCACAGAAGAGCAGCAGTATAAGGGTGAACTGAGATCAGATAGAAGGTCGTCTGTAGGGTGCATGGTGTTTTCATATAGCTGTGTCATTCTATCAACAGAGAGCTGACTATATATGTGCTATTTCTAAGTTAACTTCCAGCTCAGCTGCAGATGTCATGCCCACAGTCCCCCATAGTACATTTATTAACCGTGCACAAAACAAAATGTGAAGACTTTCTTTATCTGGTAAGCTCTAATATGATTGGCTGACTTTACACACTAAGGGTTCTCCTTGGAGTCTCTACATTTTTTTCAATCTTTTCTTTTTACATTGAGGCATTTGGCAGATGCTTTTATTCAAAGTGACTTACAGTGTATTCAAGCTATACTAACGCGACACTCTACCAGCTAATCTACAGGAACACCTTATTTTATACAATTTCTTCATATTATATTTTATAAATTTACTATACTATACTATACAACATTGCATTACATTTTATGGCACATAAAAAATCTAATCATTTTACATGTCTATCCCACCCTACTCCATATAAATGGCTCTTTCTGTCTAGGTAGAAGGTTCATGGCCAATTTGCAAAAGATGAAAAAGCACCAGAGCTTTTGGTTCCAACACCAGACTATCACAGTACCTGGTAAATATGGTCTGTCAGTTCTTGAAGGATGTGTGTATCTGTATCTTTAAGAACAGTTGGGCAGTCGGAGGTTGTTGGGAGGTCACTGTATCCCTGCGGGGTCTCCCTGCAGGGGGATTGTAATTTCTGCGGCCATTTGCATATATTCAATCAGTGTGAGTAATTGGGAAAGGAGCAGAAAGAGCAAAGATGCGACCGATTTCGCAGGCGTTTAAAAAAGACGAGCCTACAGCTGTTTAGATCAGCTGATGACACAGATAATCTTGACACTGACTGATGTGTCTAATCACCAAAAGTATCAGCACAATCAATTGCCCTTCCCCACAGCATTTCAAAAAGTGCTTTTCTCGCAACCCAGGAGAGACGGGCGTGCTCTGGCGCCGCGCAAAACACGGCCAGATAATAAACGACCTTGACAATGTCAGGTGTGCCGAGATAAAGGCCACCTACAGTACAGACCCTCCTGTTCCTCATTTTTGCCAAAAACGCACAGTCACATGACTGCCAGCCCGAGCCGTCTATGCTGGCGGCCTGCGGTTTGGTTCACAATGAAAGCATAAATTAAGTTAGGGTTAGAGTTAGGTTTAGGAGGAGCTATTTGAAGTCTGTGTGGCAGTTTTTTGAACGCACTTACTCTCAACGTCCCGCCAGTGTCAGACTGCACCAGCTGAAGTCATTTTAACAGCCCCGTCTTGGGCTGCGCCTCTCAGGTGGTATTCTAATGAAACATGAATCACACCAGAGAGGTATGACAGATAGCGGTAGGCAGCGAGGAACTGACGTGTTCCGTGGACTTCCTGGATTTTGAAGGGCAAAAAGTAAAACGAGGCAAAGGAAAAATGAGCTCAGTGAAAGCGTAATTACTACCGTCCTGGCAAACAGAGCTTTGAGCATTGCCACCGAATAATTGGCAGTTAGATTTTGAGGTGGCAAAGCACAAAAATAGCAGCAATAATTTCTTAATAGAGGTTTATCAGTGTGGAAATGGCTGACGGGCACTTTGGTTGGTCATAGTCCTTTAAAGATCCTTAAATCCTTTCAAAGACTTCAGGAATATAAATTAACATTACAAATCAGTTGGATTACAGCTCACATTACAGCCTAACAGAAATAACATGTGAAAAATTCAGGATAGCTGTCTGCATATAAAACCTAGAAACTAGAAGCATATGAAACACTTGCTGTTTTATAATGTATAATATATACATTGAAAAATGTGGGCTGACCCAGGCTGGATACATTATATATATTATATATAATGTATATATAATATATATATATATATATATATATATATATGTAATATATAATGTCTATATATAGCTTTGCTTATATCGTTTCTTAGATATCTTTTTCAGCCGATAACAATGTGGTAATCACATCCTTAAACACTCAAACTCTTCAAAATCTGTGGTTAAAGTTACTTCATTATCCCTGAACTTTAAAAACATTATTAGATTTCTAACTCTGTAATTATAATAATGGACTAATTCCAGTTTTCGTGTTCATTACACTACATTTCCTGGTCTATTCATTGTTGGTCATGTTTGCTGGTAAAATCACACAGCTCTGACACCACCTGCTCTTTTGTTCGTTCTTTGGTTCTGGAATTCTGTGACAGAGCTGTTTTTAGGCCTCTTGTTGAAGGGTGTGATAATAATCACTCAAACGTGTACCATTGTACCGCTCGGCTCGTTCGAGAGCTCAGACGCATCCCGGCGGGATCACACAGCAAATAAAGCATCTTTGTTCAGAAACCAAAGCAAACAACTGGATCATCCTCTCGTGTTTTTTGTGGAAAATAACAAGGGCCTCTGTCCACTAGCTCATTTCTCCTGGTGAAGGCAATAGGAAGAGCAGAAGCTGGAAAACTCCAAATGCAGACAGCTGACAATCAAGAGCAGCACAGCCGTCGTGAGCGGATGTGCTTGGCTAGCTTTCTAGCTTCTGTAAAATAACACTTGAGGACATAATTTTGATATCTCATGTTATCCACACTTCATTTGACTGTTGACTTTAGGAAAAAGAGAGAACTGGGTGTGAGGGTAAGCTCGCATCGGAAAAAAGTTGAATTCTAGCTTGTTTTACCAGTTTACCACCAATGAGTTTGTCCAAACAAAGTTTGTATGTGGTAGAACAGCCTGTGTCCACCATTTTGGTGTGTGAACCATTTTCCTCATGTATCTCATTACAATTGCCGTGTATCACTGCTTTTAAGATCTTGTGTCGAGTTAAAATCATCGCAGCTTTATTAACCATGTCACAAGACCCGCAAATTTAAAGTGTAGCTATAACAATGCTCAAAAAAATATACACCATAAAAACCAATATTAGTTCCAAATCCCCAGGCACCCATTTGTATCTCCAACGACCTCATAAGGGGTCGCAACCCCAAAATCTCTGCTCTACAGATAAGATGGATGAAAACAGCAAAGCAGGTTTATGCTTTTCAGCTGATTTGAACATAAATGGACTGGATATCTTCTAGCCCATATTAATGCCTTGAGCGTCTATCGATTGAGTAATCTAACAGGATCCTGCTGTCATATCTACATGAACAACTATTCATGCCTTTAACCTTTCATGTCCTCTCAGTGTCAGCACGGTCCTGCAGTGGCTGGCAGATCTGTATGTCTGAGGTTGAGGTATGAGGTTGGAACCTGCTGCGTTCCAACTCAAAGACCTCGGCAACCTTTCCTCCATGTTATCAGAGCAACCACAGAGCACCTGGAAAAAGGTTGCGGGTCACTTTCCAGCAATCCTCGCTCTTGCCTCGTGCCCTACCAGCTTTCTGATTGGAGGCTGGAGGTGGGCTGACCCAGACGCACTGAAACATGGCCAAAGACAAGAGGGGAGAAAAAGAGAACAAAAATCATCATCATTCATCTCAAGGTGCCATTGGCAGCTACATGTGCAACCTTGCGGTTTGAATTTCCTTTTCAAGTATCTCCTTCCATTCAGCAGAAGTGAGAGTTCAGCTATCATTTCAGACTGTACTTACAGGAAAAGGTGAATATGAGACTGCAGAATCCTCGCTGAATTTACACAGCAGACAGCCAGATGCTCACACTTAAGGCATATCAGGGTATTTTTATACTATGTTTTAAAACATTTTTATTAGAATATACGATAAGGATGAAACCTTCATATATATTGCGCATCATAAAGATGTTTTTAACACATTATACTGTATAGGCATTCATAAAGTCATGAACACAGTAAATCTTATAAGAAATCATCGTAATTTTTCAAAGAATATAATATATAATTTATTTTGGTTGCTATAAAATATGAAATGTGATGTTGATCATGCATTTGAATGACTAATAATCATTTATAATTTCTATTCATCATAATTTACAATAGTAACTGTGATTTCAAAACACAACAAATTATAAGATGCATTATATATACAGTAAGGCTTTATATATGTTGTTTTGGTTGTTTTACTTAGAACCTTAATGCCAAACATTAAAAAACATCAACTCCACATAATAAATGCAACCTAGGCAAAAAAAAGCCAATGCTGAGAGATATCTTTATCTGTTCAGCGTGAACCCCAAATGTTTGCTCTAGCTGTCGGTGTGTATGAAGGCTTTATATAAGTAGGGTTATAAATCCCTGATTTTGTGGACCTTGCTGAAGTTCTCAGAAGTGCTTACACGGCTTCTGTCTGGCGGGGTGGGCATTAGCAGGCTGTAGGGTGGGCGGCAGGCAGATGGAGGACTGACAGAAGGTTCTGACAGTGAATGTTCCTGACAGCTCTGAATCAGGTCAGACGGGCCTAGCCCCAGCACCTTGATTGCTAACTGACACATTAATATGTATTGTGTCTGCAGATGGAATTATAATAGGGGCACTGTGTATTATTATAAATATCAACACCTGGCTCGAGCAATTCAAGGGTCCCTGGCTGGCCATCAACCTTGGATTTCATTTTAACTCTCTGAAAACAGGTTTCTGTAATTACCACTTTAATCTAAGAGAAAAAGAAGGAAGGAGAGAGAAAAAAGACAGAAATTTCTCCGCTGGGTTTTTTTATACTTTGAAATGGTTACAATTCAAAACCCTGGGTGACTGTAATCCTGGGTTATTCTGTTCCCTATTTCAGACTGTTCATACTTTATCCTGGGTTGTAAATTAATCCAGGGTAGTCAGGTTTTGAGATTTAAACACTGGGTTAATGTTGCCTATTTGCATATTCATGAGGTTAATTACATTCATTGGGTAAATACAGCTGGTGACAATATTGTCCATCTGTGGAAATGTGACCACATAAAGTCTTGTGTATGAAAAACAAATAATAATACGGTCTCTTCTTTGCTCCAGTTAAAGTGCTAGATATTTTCAGCCTTCTAGCACAACATTATTTTACACTGTATCATTTTGACAGTGCAATTCTTGAGCAGGGTATTATAACCCAGGGTTAAAAGTGGTGCTTACCCTCTTTCAAAAGATTCAAGTGTTAAACATTTCTTAACCCTGGGCTAAATGTGTGCTTAGCCCCGGGATTACAGTACAAAGATGATAACCCTAGGTTAACCACAGCATGATTAGCCTGTGTGTGTGTGTGTGTTTACATGAGCAAGAAAAACTATTAACCTACAGTGTTGTTAAAAGGTATTTCTCTCTTCTTGATATTCTCTGTTATTGCCTATTTGAAGCGCTGAATGGTTTTCACATTTTCAGACGAATTGTAATATTGCACAAGAGACCTAAGGAAAACACAAAATTCAGCATTTTTAAGTTTTTTTCCTTCCTTCTATCAATATGGTTGAAGTAACACACAATCATCTCATCCCTTTGAAAAGGTAAATAGCTGCTTAAACTTAATATGCAGCTGGACCACCTCAAACAGCAATAACTAAACACTTTTTGCCATCTGATATGAGCCTTGCACATCTCCGTGGAGGAATCCTGGTCTAATTTTCACAGAACTGCTTTAACTCTGACAGATTGGTACGTCTACAGGCATGAACTGCTATTTTCAGGGACCGACACACATTTTCTATTAGGTTCAAGTCAGGAAACGGCTAGACCGCTCCACTGTGCTCCTTTTTAGCCATTAAGATGTAAAACCACTGCTGTGTTTTGGGTCACTGTCTATCTGCGTTCCCTAATATGGTTTTAGGCACCTCCAGTACAGATCCTTATAAACTGTCTAGTACACTTTAAAGCAGAATCCAAGTCCAAAATCCAGATCCAAAGAAATTCCAGATCCAAAAGTGGCAAAATATTCCACTTCCGACCACACGTTTCACTTATGTTCTTATAGGGGAATGTGGTTTTCACCTTACAGAGTTTCACCAGTTCCACTCATCTCTCTATGGAATATTCTGGGAAATTACTGGGATGATTCAGATAAAATGAGATTTTATGTTCTTATAGGGTGAGCAGTGGATTTAATCTGTCATTTTTTACACCGTTTTTTACTCAGAAGAGCAGTGAGCCCTGAGCTTAGCTAAGACGCCTGCAGTTTTCTGAAAGTTTTCTGGGATCCTCTGAGACTTCATGGATGAGGTGCCACTGTGCCTTTGGATACGATTTGGCAGGCCGGACACCTCTGGGAATATTCACTTTTCCAAAGCTCCATATGGGGATAATGGCTCATATTGTGGTTTGATGCAGTCTAAGACCCTCCATCCTTAGAAATGCCTTTGTGACCTTTTCCAGACTATTTCCAGACCTGACACACCGTTTTACAGCTATTTTTTT
>JAZGTJ010005422.1:0-24579 GCA_036877575.1 Botia almorhae | reverse complement strand
AAAACACCGCTGAATCCGCCTTGCAAGCGCTGAAACGCTGGCGAATGCTGGCGAACACCGCGAAGATATGAGCGAGTGTAAAACACACACTCGGCTCCGAAGCAAGAAGCTGAATGAAAGCGTGCGCTGCCGGCATTTATACACACGCGCCAAGCGCTCGTGTGCCGGTGCGCAGCGCTTGCCCAAATGCTCATTGGCTCTCTCCTCTCGGGCCGATGCTCATTGGCGCGTTTTTTCTTACGCGAAGGTGATAGGGCTCTCAAGCAAGACCCCATACGTCAGTCAGTTGACGTAACGTCGAACGTGACTGACTGAAAGGGAACGTAGACTTCTCTGCTTTTAGAAATAACTGATGTTCGCGGAGCCGTTTGAGGACTTCAGAAACACGTTGCCTATGTTCCTCTTCGTTCTGGGAGTACACTAAAATATAATCAATATAAATATAAAATTAGTCAAATTAAATATTTGACTAACTGGGGCCCAGGTCAGGAAGCAGACAGACTATCTTAACCAACTGTCTGCCAGTCATCACATGCCACAGATGTCACATAAATTGCAACACATAGAATCACCTAAATGCTATAATATACAGACTGTATCTGTCCACCGGACTGGTAAATACAAAAAAACCCATAAACAATTATATGGCAATTTAATCAATGTTAAACAAATAAAAAAGGTACATAATAGATACAAACAATTAATAAAGCTATAATATACAGACTGTATCTGTCCACCGGACTGGTAAATACAAAAAACCCCATAAACAATTATATGGCAATTTAATCAATGTTAAACAAATAAAAAAGGTACATAATAGAGACAAACAATTAATAAAGCTTGGCTTGCTGAATATTACAGCTCTCTCTACAAAAGCACTTTTTATTAATGATATGATCACAGATCAAAACCTAGATGTGCTCTGCTTGATAGAAACATGGCTAAAACAGGATGATTACATTACATTAAATTAGTCAATCCCCCAAAATTAGCCAAAATCATAAACATGCAACTGTCTACAACAAAAACAAATCAGATGCTCACCTGCTCAAGGATCAACTCAAGTCATTCTCTACTATAGATAAGGATGAACTGTCAAAAATAATCATAGCATCTAAATCAACAACATGTATGCTTGATCCTATACCTACCAGGTTGCTGAAAGAGATACTGCCTGAAATTATAGACCCTCTACATAGTATTATTAATACATATTTGGTGTTGGGATATGTTCCAAAGCCTTATCAGACACCTTATTAAAAACCACAACTTGATCCCAGGGAACTAGTAAACTACAAACCCATCTCAAATTTACCTTTTATCGGCTTTTGTCAGCTGATCATGGCTGCATCTCTATTCTAGTATTACTTGACCTTAATGCAGCTTTTGACACTATTGACCACAGCATTCTACTAAATAGGCTTGAAAACTGCGTTGGCATAAGTGGAACTGTACTGGCATGGTTTAAATCATATTTATCTGACAGATTCCAGTTTGTTGCTGTAAGTGAAAAGGTCTCGTACCGATCACAAGTCCAATAAGGAGTACCACAGGGCTCAGTTCTTGGGACCCTACTTTTCACCTTATACATGCTACCACTGGGAACAATTATAAAGAGACATGGAATTAGTTTCCATTGTTATGCTGATGATACTCAGCTATACATTTCTTCTAGGCCCAACAAGATTCATAAATTCACTAAACTAACAGAATGCATAGTCGATATCAAAACAGGATGACTAGCAATTTTCTACTATTAAACTCAGATGAAACAGCTCTATAAATGCTCTATAAAGCCTGCTGCATAGCCCAAAATCTGGGTGTCGTTTTTGATAACAATTTATCCTTTGAAAGCCATATTTCCAATATTTTTAAAACTGCGTTTTTTCATCTTAAAAATATATCAAAACTATGACACATGCATCAAAACCAGACACTAAAAAATTAATTCATGCATTCATGACATCAAGATTTGATTATTGCAATGTCCTACTTGGTGGCTGCCCTGCAAGATTAATCCAAAAACTCCAGATGGTTCCGAATGCAGTGGCCAGAGTTCTCACGAGAACGAACAAGTATGACCAACTCTACACTGGCTACCTATCAAGCATCGTAAAAATTTTAAAATCCTGCTTATTACCTACAAGGCCCTGAATGGTTTAGCTCCTCAATACTTAAGCGAGCTCCTCTCCTATTATAATCCTTTATGTTTACTGTGATCTGAAGGTTCTGGCCAACTGTTAGTACCCGGAATTTTAAAAACAATTGCTGGTGGTAGATCCTTCTTGTATTTGGTACCCAAACTTTGGAATAGTCTTCCCAGTGTTGTCCGGGAGGCAGATACACTCTGTCATTTTAAATCTAGACTAAAGACCCACCTCTTTAATCTTGCCTACACATAGTCATATGGATTTATTACTCAAATCCCCTAAGGGATTATTAGGTATGCATTAATTAGGTAAACCGGAACCAGGAACATTTCCCACAAGAACAGATGTACTGGCTCCACACTAATCTGTCTGTCTTTCATTCCCCAAGGTCCTGTAGTCAGCTGAATCCAAACTCTGAGACCAGATATTGGGGGACTGCATGAAATGACTCTGAGACAGATCATCAGGATTTGATAGACTTCTTTAGTAAACATACCGTTATATACATGACAACTTTTAGCTTTATTTTGTTCTTTGCTTAGGCACAGCAATGTGATGTTATGGCTGCAATTAGTAACATTATGCCTCACCGCTTTTTGTTGGCACGATTTCTCAGTGCCCAACAAATTATCAAATATAGGAACCATTAGTTTTCCATCAATAATTAACTATAAATCATCACAATAAAAGGTGTTCGTATCTAAAACAGTTACAAATTGCAGCTTTAACGTGCCATAAGAGAACTGGCCCTCCTGGTCGAGCCTGGCTTCTCCCAAGTTTTTTTCTCCATCTATACATCATTGGAGTTTTGGTTCCTTGTCACTGTCGCCTTACTTGCTGGGAGACTGCTGGTGTCTAACTTAGCCTAGGGCTTTGTAAATTGTAAATGTCTAATATTTTATTGTGTATATTTTATGCATATATGTATGTATGCTGCTTTTGCATGTTGTGTAGTTCATGGTACTATTGCAAATCCCTTATAGCCCTGTCCTATAAGATGTTGTCTATTATATGCCATCCCTACGTAAGCTGGAATGCTTATATTTTGCTGAACAATGTTGTGGCTTTATCGGTTCAGTCAGCTCTTTGTTTGTAAACATACTATATACATCCCACACATATTATTTGCAATAATATTATTAACATGTCTGACGTTTGTTCTGTGTTTTATTATTATTATTTGTTTTTTCTGAAAGCTGCTTTGAAGCAATGTAACATTGTAAAAAGCGCTATATAAATAAAATTGAATTGAATTGAGATAGAAATGTTTAAAGCGTTTGAGTTTCGGGTCCGTCCTGTTGCCATAATGACTCTGCCCATTGGAGTGCTCTTCCTTTTGAAAGGGAGATAATAAAACAGATTTTAGCTCGTTCAGTAGGAAAATGGTGGGGTTACATTTCCAGACGTAGCAAACATTGGAGGGGGAAACCATTGCATTCGTCCACCAGACCAGAATGGGGCGCCGGAGTCACCATGGGACTGGCCGTGTAGTTTGAAACGGAAGTGGGGATAGAAGGAGGTAAAGCAGGTGATTGTGGTGACGAAGCTGTTTGGATAACCCAGCGTTATAAATCCATCAGCCCCTGGATCGGGTCCACGCCTGTCGGCTATTATGTCGGTCTGATCTTCTGTAACGGAATTCCAGACTCGCAGACAGAAGTTAGTGTAGCCGACAGGCGTATTTATTAAAGAGGTGAATATATTGTAAACAGATATGAGATAGTCCAGATATATAAACAACAGGAATGATGATAATGATACTGATGGTGGTTATCCAGGAGCTGACGATGACAATGGAGGCAGGAGATGGAGGTAAGTGACAAACACACACAACACAGCACAGGAGGAGACGAAGGGGATTTTGGAGACGACAGGTTGAATCTGGTAAGTGGAACAGCATTAGGTAGAGTCTGTATCCATAGGTGAGATTAGTCGGTGAGTGTGCTTTTAAGGGGTCCTTGATTGGGTGCAGGTGCAGGTCAGTAGTCAGGTGACAGTGAACGTGGCCGCTGGGTGGAGCCTGGTGCTTCCGTGATAATTGTAAAATAAAACCAAATCTTTAAATTTCAATGTAACCACCGGTGGCATCAACCAATGCACATTTTTCTGAAGGAAGTCATTTGGGATATTGCTGAGAACCTCCCCCGGCCGATGACTGTACTATTGACGCGGGAATTATGAAATTCTTTGTACTATGATCTATTTAGACACTGTTTTTATCATGACTCCAGTGATGCTACAAGTTCTATAGCCAATTTTTAATGCCTAGTTACTTTTCACCCACCCTGTATATAAATAAACATGACTTGAGATAATGTCAGAATGACAATGTGTGTCCAGCACTTCATTTATATTACCAAGTTACATAAAGTAACACACACAAAAAAATATTGTTGTACACAAAAATATTGTTATGAACAACATATTAACTGTTCTGGGTATGCCGTTATGTTTAAAGAAAAATCAATGAAATACAGTATATAGTATATGCTTTACTTAATACTGGTCCTGACTCTTCTTCTGTGTGTTTACTGCTAGTTTCATTTGAAATAAAATTCTGTTCTTTAGCACCTTTGTCTCACAGTTTTGGGAAATAGCAGTGACTGTTTGGGCATAGTTTTTTGACACACTAGTCGAGAAACCATGGTTACAATTGAGCGCACCCAGTTTGAATAGGTACATTGGGATATATTGTTATGATTCAAAAGCATTGCATCAAACATTCATGGCATTTTAATGCGCTCAGAGTGAAGGACCTTAACTCATGACAACAGACCACGCATCTAAATGTGTCTATTTTCCTACTGTTTACTACATACTAAGGTTATGACTTTTACTTCTACATATTTCTATAGTTACTTGTACTTTTACTTGAGTACGTTTTTAGCTACCTTACCCATCTCTTCATACACGCCTTCTATCAGGATGATAATCATAAGAACTCACCATGTCAACCTCCGAGATAGTGTCAAGACTTTCAACCTGAACGTCCACACCTACAGGTATTGGAGGTCCTGCATGTGGTTGATAAATAAGAAAAATATGTGGATCGCATTATTTTTATACATTCAAATGATAAGCTTTGCATCATTGATTTATGTTTAAAATATTTCCACTGAGCTAATTGTAATATAACTAATTGTAATAATATTTAGTTTCCCAGACAGGATTTTAAAATCCCACAGTATTTCTGGCCTCTTTTAACTCAGTCAAATATAAGTGGGTCACTAGTCACAGTCAATCGCACGACTGCAGCCTGTGACGTCAACAATGGGTTCCTTATGCAACAACATGCCACTAAAACAGAGATCATGGCATGCTATCAATCAGTCCATACCAATGTGCACTGTTCATGTGAATTTTTAAATAATAATAATTAAACTTTTATTATTAAACCAGGTTTGCTGGGATACTTGATTCTGATTTGTTGTTCAGCATTTAGCAGACTGATTGCTTGTTCAGGAAAACACTATGATCAAACAAGTATTTTATAATCCAGGTATTTTTAAATTCTCAAACGCTGCCAGACTGCAGTGCTAACCATGAAACCATAAATAAATAACCACAACTCAAAAAATATTCCCAAAAATATATTCAAGCATGACATACAAAAGACATGGGAAGTTTCCTGGATGAGCTTCCTGCATCTGCATGTTGAGTTATGTTATTGTATATGTTCTGAATCGACCCTGTGACCTAGTTTCTGGAAGTCGGCGGGGTGATACACCAGTGCGCAATCATTAATAAATGGCCACTGGTCATTCTCAGTTTAGTGAGTGCATGCAGGCCAAAAAAACTTGTGTGTCTGTGTGCTAAGTTTTTCCTCCGTTATGAGAACCGGCATTCCCAGCTCTTTTGGAGATGGCCGCACCAACATGCAGGTGTTTGTGTGCAGATATGACTGACCTCCAAATGCCGGTCTCATGGTAAAATCATGGTCATCAATTCTCAAGAGCTGCTCGGATTTAGTCATGGGAGATTTCGTCATGTCTGGACTTCTTCTGAAGATCGCACTGAAATATTAAGAAAAACATTCTGAAATCTATAAGCACGGGGGAGCTCTGAAACTGTATATAAAAGTTGTATTATTCTACATATACATATAATCACAACAGGCAGCTATAACATGACACCTATAAACTGTTATGATCCTAGAAATCTTTGGACTTTTGCAGACACAAAGTGTGCCATATATTGTACCTGCCAGATTTTTGACTCCCTGCATTAACTCTTGTTGTTTCTCTCCGTAATCTGCAAGAACATTCTGTATTAGGCTTAGGGTTAAATGACCTCAGTTTTCAAGATGATTGCTGAAAATGGCAAAATGACTTTCTTAAAGTTACCACTGCAAGTATGTCGATTCAAGGTTTTATAAAAGTTTGTAAATATAAGTTTAATGAGAAAGTTTTTACATGTCAGATTACTGTAATTTTATTAATTAAACACACATACAATGTATTTATTGCTTTATTTCAAGTGCACAGAAACAGTTTTGGTGAAAAACAAACCTTGACTTTCATTCTCTGTACCTGAACTGTGTCATATGCGGAAAACATCTGCACAGAAATAAAAAGATTTTGATAAGATTTTGACCAGGAGGGTGCAGTCAACTACTCTCCTGTACTCTTGTGTTGTGGATATTGCTGTTATGTTCCAGTTGTTAGTCAAATGTTACATTTCTAAATCAACAATGGTTTACAGCAGTTTAGACAGGAGAATGCCTGGAGAGAGAAAAGACAGAGGTTTGTTTTATCACCTATTCATATGCCTTCTGAACATTTAATATATGACACAAGTTATCTACTTCCATTACAAAGACAAAAAACACAACAACAGGTTTAATTATTTATGGTTAAGAATAACAGAAAGCAATAGGATTTTGAACAACAGTATGAACTATCCCACAATGAAACACAATGAAATAACTATCTATATATAAAGTAGCAGAAAGAGGGATTGTAGTAGATAAGAGGTTTTGTTTTATAAAAACACACGAAGGGCTTTTGTTACGGAGGAGGCGGAGCGGGAGAGTACTCACCAGAGTACTAGTGCATTTTTGGACTACAATTTCCATGGGCTGGGGCTGATTACTTCCTGTTTGGTTCACCTGTTCTCAATCAAGCACTCTATTTAAACCCTGGACTCTGTTCAATCAGTGTGATGTCTTGTATTGCTTGGGCCCACATTTCAGAGTGTTTATTCCCTTGTTGTTTACCTGGTTTTTATGTTTAGACTGTTTCTGGTTATTTCTGATTGTTTTCTGCCTGCCCTTTGACTGCCTTGTATTGTTTTTGGATTGTTTGCTGCCTGCCCTGAACTGTGACTGTTTAATGTTTATGATTTTTGCCACCTGCCCCAACCTTTGCCTGTATTACTGTTTCTGATTTTGCCTTTTCCCAATAACACTGTTTGCCGGTTTTTGACCTTTTGCCTGTTTTTGACTATTCTGGTTAAAACGATGCAAATGGATCCTTGTGACTCCACGTCCCTGTTACACTTTTATGGTGTAGATAAGTGCACAAGTCACAAGAAGTTTATTCTTCCACACAGGAACTGAGAATATGACACCAGGTGCTGGTTGTTTATTGATGCAGAGATTGTGATGGAACACAGATCTGACTGACACTGGTTCAGCAGCAGAGATGAGTGAGATCAAGAGAGGCATGACATGGACCTTCTGTTGAACACCAGATATGCAGACTATGACCCTTCACGCACACGTTTTTCATCCGTTACAACACCTGCTAATGCTCACTATCTGAAATGTTTAAATGGCTCATCAGCACCACCTGCTTTAGGGTGACGTGATTTCACCATCAGCTATTCCTTCTTATTGTTTTTAACTGATTAAAACAGAGCAGTTTCCTCAGTTTTTGCTTTAAAGCAACAGCCGTTTGTACTTCACATGTCATGGAGTAAGTCATAGATGAGGAATTTATCAACACTCAGAATTAATTTATGGCGCTGCACAGACATAATTGATATCTGATGAAGACTGTAAGTGTTACTAGTAAAGAGAAAGAGAGAGGCGCGCAGTTATCAGCTACTGGTTAATATTCCTCTGCACAGAAATCCTCTCTGCCACACAACATTATCACAACAGTCAAATATCTCTCACTTTGTGGTTTGTTTGTGGCCAGATGTAGTTTCAGAATGTAAATGAAGGGACACACTTGACATAACTGACTGAAATGTTTGCTTTACAAATAACTGATATTACAAGAAAACTCGAATTACTAGAAACTGCAGATTGATGCAAACCGTGTCGTTTGCAAGCACAGCTGCTTGTCCATCAAGCCGTATTAAAAGGTTTATAACAACTGAACAAGATGCTCATTGCTGATCAAAGAACCATCTGCTGTGAGATTATTACATCTGCCCTGATGATGTTCTTCATGAGCCTTCACCATACATGAGAAGAAACAGACACTGCTGTGAAAGAAGTGACATCTTCCATTCAACAAACGATAAAATAAACTGATGCCCTGCACATCTGCCTTTATGATCATAATCCAATAATATTTACATGTGTGTGTTTACCTGCTTTTCTTGCAGGTCTTCAGTTTCTGACATCCTTCTGCAGCGCTCACCAGACAGATGCAAATGAACACAAGTACAGTTTCCAGCTGCATGGTGCTTAGAGCCCTTCACAAAAAGTGTTCAGATCCCACACACCCTAAAACCTGAGCGAGCCTTAACACATCCATCTGTAGACATTGTTTGTTTAGTAGTGAAGGCAGAACAAAACACAGGCATCTGCCCTGTCAACATTCTACAGCTTTAATCTCCGCACTGGAAAAAGCAATTTTGCCTAAACCCACAAATCCCTGCGCATCAGATGACACAGATTTCATCCTACAGTGATGAATGTGTAGCGATGCACCACCCCAAAGCAATTCTCTTAATGACAGACTGCACTCCTCATTTGTCTGTTGAGGATGCTGTGCAGATAGACAGACAGACAGAAACACAGATCTGATGAATGAGATCATGAGGATACTGTGCAGACAGGCAGTTCTGATGAGTGAGGTCGTGAGGATGCTGTACAGACAGACAGACAGACAGTGCTGATGAGTGAGGTTGTGAGAAAGCTGCGCAGACAGACAGACAGAAAGACAGAGATGATGAATGACATCATAAGGATGCTGCGCAGACAGACAGACAGATAGGGATAATGAGTGAGAGCTGTAAAAAGTTTTAAACATAAGGCTATCTAAAATAGAGTCAGGTAAAGTGGGCCACTTTATTTTTTAAGTAAAAACACATAAGGCCAATGTTCAAAATTGTTAGTCTGAGTAAAATGATAAACAAATAGAACAGGCTAGAGAGAACATGTTGACATTAAATTTTCTTATATCTGTAGAACATAAACTATAGACTTTCACAGAATACAGATAATAACAAATGAAAATATGACAATAACACATATGACACATTGATAACACATTGTTATCAATGTTCGCAGCCTTTGTAAGGTTTAAATTGAACTTTACATGTAACAACGTCAAGATATTAATCTTTTTGTTCTGTATGTACATTTTTCAGAGACACTGTTTCCAGTAGAAAGTCATTCAAGATATCATGGTTCACGTTACACATCCTTTCCTTTATCTTTGACCTGACACTCCTGACTGCACACTCATTACTATTTTTTAAATCAGTAAATTACATGTGTAAATTATGAAATAACCAGCAAATGTGAATTTATGTGAGTATTGATGCAGACTGATATGTGATTACTGCTAGTTTCAGCATGACTGCCCTGGAAGTTGCCAGGGCAATACCTAAAGCCTACTGACAGCCTGTGTCAAATAACATGTTCACATGTCTTTACAGTGTTCTTATGCTGAGATTTGGCTTATTTCATTGGTTCATTTCATTCATTTCATGGTTGCTAGGGTACCGTAAATGGCTTCTAGGGTGTAGCTAGACAGGGAAAGCGAATAGACTGATATGTGATTGAATCAAAAGAGCCAACTCTCATGTCTCTATTATGTTCTGGTGCTGAGATATAGCTAATTCATCTTGGTTGCTAGGCTGCTCCAAATGGTTGCTAGGGCATGGCTTGACAGTTTCCATGGTAATAATTAAAGACTACCTGTCATCCTGAGTCTAAAGAGGCCACCCACTTGTCTCTACAAAGTTCTGATGCCTCTCACCTTTTTCAATAGAAGTTAATGTGGTGGTTACTAGGGTACTGTAACTGGTTGCTAGGACATGGCAATGAAGTTGAAATGTTACCATTTGTTGCTGCTTACTACGCCGAGTGATATGAGCCCACCCCATGTCCCTACGACATTCTGATGCAAAGCTATGACGTCAGAAAATTACCCCAATGTAAAGTGTATGGAAATTTTTTGCCCACTTTTTCATATGCCCCAAAAACATTGTACACCCAATCACTTATAAAAGTCATAGCACACACCTCCTCAATAAGCCGGTCGATTTGACACCTCATTCATGGGTCTACGACAAACCGTGCGGGATAAGTAGCGTGTAGAAATTGTGTCCAGAAAGAGAAGAATAATATGCTTTGCTTCGCAAGCACCACTAATAATAATAGTAATAATAATAATCTATGTTTTTCTTTTAACATAGTCGATCTGTAAATTGGTTTTGTGAATTTTGTGACTTTTGGTGACTTTTATTTTGACCTTTTTTAATGTGTGGTTGATTTCGACTCTGCCCTTACTCACACTATTAAACATGGAGTCTATTTTGCACGAGGAAGAAGCGCTGTTTATTCAGTGATGTTTATTGTTTTCATGTCATATATTTGTGTTTCATGAATGACATGAGAGTGTGTCAAGCTGTTCTTTCATGACTTTAGCGGGTTTTTACTTTAAACTGACTGTCAGCAGTGTGAAATGAAGGGTGTCCAAACACAAACCCCACAGTGACTAAAGATATTGTTACTACAGCCAAATCCTAATGAATGAATCATAATGACTATGGAAACAGTGAAAGTGGATGGGTCAGAGTGTGCTTTCTGTAGGGTCACTATAACAGGGTTACATTGGCAGTGATGTGGTTACACAAATAGCAGCACATGTGTTTATGTGATGTGTTCTGGCTCTTTCAGCAGGAGGGCTCTCTATGTGCCCAGCACTGCCTGAATAACCTCTTGCAGCGTGAGTTCTTCAGCCCGTGGAACTGTCGTCTATTGCCCAGCAGCTGGATGAGGGGGAGCACATAAGGATGGCTGAAGGAGGCGTTTAGAATGAAGAATACAGAACATTTCTGCAGGTACAGCACAGGTTTACTCAGACACACTGTAAAACACCAGCGACTTTATTCAATTCAAAACTTTACTCTACTCATCACGTGTTCTGTGTTACACCAACTGCAGCAGCCGTCCATAAACATGGATAATAGCGGCTTCTTCTCCATCCAGGTGAGTCACCCTAATGAGTCCCACTTAAAAGGATAGTTCACCCCAAAATAAAAAGTATTCCATCATTTACTCATCATGATATTATTCGAAACCTGTATGGCTTTTTGCTTCTGACGAACCGTTGTTGGTAACCAAACAACAGTAGCACCCTTTGACTTACATTATATGGGCACAAAACCACTGAGACAATTCTCAAAATACCTTATCTGTGTTCTACATATATAGGTTTGGAATGACATGAGGGTGAGGATTTTTTTGGGTGAACTATCCCTTTAAGGGTCATTATGCGCTGCTGTACATGATACGCCTGACTTTCCTGTTGGGCTTATGTCACCAAGTTCAGCCCCCTCATTAGTCAACCCTTCCTTCTCAGCCATCTGTTGTTTCTCGCCACATGTTTCTCTTTAAATGTCCTGTTTCCCTTAAGAGTGCATCAGATTGTGGTGTTTTGTGAGTGTTAAGTAATGCACTGCGGGTTTGGGGTCTGGAGATTGTTCTATTCAATAGTAGAGAATACCAGCAGTTACCCATCAATCCAATGTGATTTACTCAGTCTTCACATCCCAGAAGCTTCATCTGCTTCAATAACATTGAAACATTTTTGTTTACAGAAATGAGAAGGCTTTTATATGTAACTATAAGGAACACTGGTTTACAGTGCGTAAGGTGGGACTGCAGGTATGTGCTTGACCTTCATTTTCAGCATCAGTTAGGTGAAGAAAAACTTTGTCTGTGACATCAACAATGTGGATTTTGGACAGACTGAGCACAGCAAGCAGATCATCAATGAGTACAAATAAGAACAAAAACTGGCAAAAAAGTGAAATAGATGGTGAAGAGCATCGATCCTCTGACTCGCATGATGCTGGTCAACACCATCTTCTTTAAGGGTGAGAACTTTGACCTAGAATTAAACTCACTTTGTATGAAATACTGACATTATTTGGAAAATGAATTTAAAAGTAATATTTTATATTCCCCTTTTACGTAAATGTGTGCAAAAACACAAAGGCTTCCGTTCTTTAGCACGCATCATACAAATGTTGAATTACTGTTCATTTTAATGTTTAAAGTGAATCAAATTGTAATTTACTTTTTTAAGGTGACTGGGAACGTCATTTTAACCCAAACAGCACAGAAATGGCTTGCTTTTATATAGACAAGTACAATATTGTCCAAGTGCCAATGATGTTAACGGAGGATAAATTCTACACGGCTGAAGACATTGATCTGGGCGCTCGGGTGTTGCGGCTGCCATACCGCGGTGGTGCTTTGCTTCTGATCCTCCTGCCTGACGCTTCCACAGATTACACCATCACAGAGGATGAAATCAACGCTGAAAGATTCTTCAGATGGTTTAAAAACATGAAACGAAAGTGAGTGCCAGACATACAATTTTATGATTTATAATAAAATTGATAAAGCTCTGTTACAGGCAGTAGTCTAGTTTTCTGCTGTCTCTTCCATTTTTGTACTGAGTATACTGATTATTAAATTGTATTATCAAATTATAAATGTGACAGGTGCTATGAAGTTTTATATGAAGCATTTTTGCAGGCAATTTTATAAAGATATTGCAAATTGCATTTGCGTTTTCTATTTGTCGATGTAAAAGTTGTGAAACAATTCAAATTCAAATGCAAATTGTTTGCATTTTTGTTTACACAAACGTGCAATGTGTGCCAAATTTCAAATAAAAATGCAAATATCTATTTTCTGTCTATTTGCAATTGCATTTCCCATGTCTTACTAGTTACGGCCCATTCATATCAATTGCAATAGCAATTGCCCATTTGTGATTTCAATTCTTTGGCGTTGCGTACTGTGTGCCAAAACTCAAAAGCAATCCAAATTTTCTTTGAATTTGCATTTATAATGTCTTTACTCAAACCTGTCAATCAGTGTCAGGGGTGTGACTATACTTTGAGGCATGTTTGTGTTGGGATCGCATTTTGGCTGTTTTGCGGGTAGAGAAACAGCGGGTAGGATGGAAATGCGATGAACTGAAGATCAAGGTAAAGTTGCATTAAAAACCTTAAGTATGGGTATCCCTAAGGGGTCAATCCTTAGGGATTGAAGGGATTGTTTTAAGAGCATTGCAACAAACGGCTTACCTGTCACCCTTAGTGTTTATATTAAGCATTTTGTGATAAGTTCTGTAAAACACAGCAACAGAAAAGTGGTTGCTATAATTCCATAGTTGCCCACAGACAACAAAACATAACTCGCTGAGGGGTACAGTCATGTGATTTGAGAACGTGCTGGATAAGTGGGTTTCACTCACACATACAGCTAATCAAACTGTCTTTATAAATTGTATGTTACTGTATACAATGGTTGCACGGTTTACCGGTACTATGGTAGTATCGCGATACTAAGGGTCCAAAATACTAGCGGTGCCACGGTATTTTTTAAACGGTAGTATTGTCATTGCGGTTCTACCGTAAGCAGGGTCGCCACTCGCAATTTTGGGCCCTATGACAAAATATAAGGTTGGGCCCCCCTAGTAGTGTTATTACTAATATAAATATCTCTGGGGGCCCCTAAAGGGCGTGGGCCCTTAGAATTGTCCTAACCCCCCCCCCCTTAGCGGCGCCCCTGACCGTAAGTAATATTGTATGTGGTCTGTGGTGCAGTTGCTAAAATGTTCAAACACTTGTGCCTGCAAATAAATAATATAGCGTCTTTTTTTGTTCTATCATCTTTCTGCGTGCCTTTGAAGTGCTCAAAATACTGTGCAGAAATCGTGCCTTATATGCCATATATGGTATTGTGCGTTTTCTGATGCTTCAGTTCAAACATGCATCTCAGATTCAGTTAGTTTTTAATTTGCAGTCGTCTGTTCCTGTGAATACAATGAATTTACTTACAACGGTTGACCGTGACAGTCTCTTAAAAAAGAGCAACTCACGTAGCGAAATATGGAATTACTTCAGATTTTTACCTGATGAGAGTGGAACACCTACCTTGATGACGGAAAACCAATCTGCCGTGAATGCCAACAGATTCTGAGGACGATTTGGTGTGCTTTCATTTACATATTCGTATTTCTAAAAATTGCTTCATTTTATAGATTTGAATTAAGAATTAATACAATATCGCATGGTATCGCGATACTACTTGGTATCGTGATACTTCAGCTGGTATAGTATCGTAACGTGTTTATGGTATCGTGACAACCCCACTGTATACTGTATGTTTATTTATGTCACAGACACCCAAATGATCACAAATATCACAATAAACGATTACACCACTATTGGGAACATAAATAAATCACTAGCAATCACTAACGCCGTTCACTGTTGTTTGGACTGCACAGTGACAACACATTATTTTTAATTTCATTACACAATATGCACCCTAAATAGGGCATTTACTGCCACTTTTTTTTAGCATAGATTATTGACACTGTTACAATGGAAATAAGTAAAACACCATAAAGAATCACAGAAATAACAGCGTTTCATTTAAACTGATTTATATGACTGCCAGGATATGCTGTAACATAAAAGTAGTGCATATGGTATGATACAATTGAACAAATATTTCAATTTCTGAAAATGTGCTCGGTATTCCTTTTCAGCTTGCATGAAATTAGCCATTGTGTTTAAGGGAGCTGTGTTGGTCCCTTAATGTTTTGAAGGTAAAAACTATTTTTAAGGCCTTAAGGGGAAAGTTAAGGGGAAATATTTAGTGACAGTCTTAAGTGGACCCTAAGGTTTTTAGCATTTGGCACAATCGTCTTTTCCTGACATATCCCCTCTAAGTCATTGACTGTAAATGACATCACTTCCCTACACAAACACACCCCATAGTATAGTCCCACCTAGACAGTGATTGACAGGTGTGCATGCAAGCCATCGCAAACGCAAATAAAAAGAGAATTGTGATTGCAATTGCTTTTGAGGTTTGGCAGACTGAGTATGCGACGCAGAGGAAATTGGAAACGGGTAATTGCTATTGCAATTTAAATATGACTGGGTTGTAACTCGTAAGACATGGGAAATGCAATTGCAAACGGACTTTGGCAGACATTGCACATTTGTGTAAACAAAAATGCAAACCACTTGCATTTGAATTGTCTCAACAGCCACAAATTGAAAACGCAATTGCAAATCTTTTATGTCAGCATCAAGATGCATAATAAAACAATATTCCACATCTGTAATGATTAGCATTACCATTAATGGCGTGGACACCGGGTCCACATTAATAATGCCAAATTTCATTGCTTCTGGCATGTGTCATGACAAAACACACAGTCATGCCCCAATGAAATTCTGTGGTATTAACATGTTTGTGTAGTCTTTCATACAGATATCCATTCAAAAATGTGCTGTTTCGATCACTAAATACGCTCAAAATTAAGAAGTTAGAGGTCATTTATTAACTCCCTGGAGTCGTATGGATTACTTTTATGATAGGTAGATGTACTTTTTGGAGCTTTAAAATAATGAGTACCATTCATTGCCATTTTAAAGCTGGGAAGAGCAAAGATATTATTTAATATAACTGTGATTGTGTTCGGCTGAAAGAAAAAAGTTTTATTTTCCTAGGATGACTAAAAATGCATGAAAAGGTTTTTTTGTTTGGACTTATGCTTTAACACCAGAATCAAACGTTAAATAGTGATCTGTCTCCAAATGGCACTAACGCAAGGCTTTGTTTAATTCATTAATACATTACAATTAAAAATACATGACAACAACTCACAGTGCTGCAGCTTCTTTGGGTGCCTGTTTAGCTTGGCAGTCCCTGAGGGATGCATTTATTTCAGCTAAATTAACTGTAACTTTAGCCGCCTTATAAAAGGAAACCTTCAGTGTTTTCATCTCTCTTCCACTCTTTACATTTTGGGTGCTGTGAAAAAGAAATGATTGACAGCTAATATTAATATCTAAAACTTAAGAATGTGAAGATGTTTAAAAGTTTACTTTTAAACAAAAAAAGTGTTGTGGTAATGGTTAAAGAGTCTGACTTGTAAACCAGAAGTTGCAGGGTTGATTCCCACAGCTGGCAGAAAATGACTGACGTGCCCTTGAGCAAGGCACCTTTCCCCCCAGTTCCTCCCAGGCGCTGCAGTGATAGCTGCCCACTGCTCCAGGTGTGTGTGTGTGTGTTCACGACTTGCAGTGTGTGTGTGTTTACTACTCACTGGATAGGTTAAATGCAGAAGTTACGGGTTACCAAACACTGACAAATACATCACTTTCACTCATTTTTAAACTCTCGAGCTGTTACTGTTTCAACTTACAACAGCACACACTATGCAGTCATTACACAATGTTTTGTAGAGAAAGTATAGATTAGTATACATACAAGTATACATGAGTATACAGCGTATACCTGTAAATCATGCAAACCAACTGGTTTCAGGGGTCTCCAATCCATGTTCTTGGAGGTCCAAAGACCTGTAGGGTTCATCTCCAACACCTACAGTATATGTTAATAGTGATCAAAGACCTTGAGTAGCTGGTTTAGGTGCTTTATAGGTGTTGGAGCTCAATTCTGAAAGTCTGTCAGAGGCCTTTGCTCTCACCATATAAATGTCTAGCAATGTTGTTTCTGTCTCTCAGGAAAAAAGAGGTTAATTTGCCCAAGTTCCAGATGGAGCAGTGCTATGCTATGCATGAAATTCTACCACATTTGGGCATCAGCAGTATTTTTGCTGGATTCTGCAAACCTCACTGGCTTGAGTAAAGATGTGGGTGTCAAAGTCTCACAGGTTACTATGCTCAGTTTATTGATTGGTTTATCATACAGGGCCACTTTTGTCTGGTGTTAGTGGTTCTGCTCATAACTCATAACTCTTATGTGTTGGGGTGCAGATGCTGCATAAAGCCATAATTGGGGTGAATGAGACTGGCACCACAGCAGCATCAGCAACATCGGTGGGAATCACGTCGTATTCTTTACCCGCCACATTCAGAGTGAACCGACCCTTCTTCCTCTTCCTGTACCATGAAGCCACTCACAGCCTGCTGTTCATGGGGAGAGTGATCGACCCCACAAAAAATTGAAACTCTCAGGTTCTCAGAAAGCAGAAAGCACTGACTGGCCACATAAAAGGTTGTTTATTGTACCCTCTTAAAAACACTTTTTGGCATTGGTTTCAATAATCATGGTAAATTGCATCAGAAAAATCAATTTGACACTACAGACATGATACCTATGACATCATAAATAACTCATTAAAAACTTTGAAAGAAATCACACCAACAATGTTATTTTTTTTCTCATAAGGGATCATATTAGAGATAAACATATAGAAGAACATACGGTACTAACAGCGAATATGAGAAGTTGTCCAGCTGCAGTTTTTGTCACCAGAATCAAACGTTGTCCAGCTGCAGTGCTGGTGCATAACTGGAGGAACATTATACTGTATTTAGTTGATATAAAAGGGTTTTGTCTGGCTTTTGTAATTAGTTACATATAGGGGATTGTTAAATGCTTCTGATTTCATAAATCAAATGGGGAGTTTTTAATAGCCATTTCTAATATTCTTTGGTGACCTGATTGCCACAGTCATTGAACTTCTAAATTTATGAGGAGTGGATCACTCCTGGTTGATCACATAACCTTCTGTGAGCAACAACATTTCTCCATCACTTCTGCAGATCAGTGCAGATCACTAAATAGTAGTGCAGCTCAAAATAGTATTTTTTTTCACAAGTGTATTTAGAAGGCATTTATTAACTCCCTGGAGTTGTATGGATTACTTTTATGATAGGTGGATGTACTTTTAGGAGCTTTAAAATAATGAGTACCAACTGTGATTGTGTTCAGCTGAAAGAAGAAAGTTATATTTTCCTAGGATGACTGAAAATGCATGAAAAGGTTTTTTTGGGTGGACTTATGCTTTAACGCCAGAATCAAACGGTAAATAGTGATCTGTCTCCAAATGGTGCTAATGCAAGGCTCTGTTTAATTCATTAATACATTACAATCAAAAATACATGACGACAACTCACAGAGCTGCAGCTTTCTAATATTCTTTGGTGACCTGATTGCCACAGTCATTGAACTTCATGAGTTTATAAGGAGTGGATCACTCCTGGTTGATCACAGAACCTTCTGTGATGAATTTATTTGATATTAAAATACATCAAGGTTGTTATTAAAAGGGCTGGGTATTGCAACAAATTTGGTTTCAATTAAATTCAATTAAACTTTTATATGGTTTTGATTTGATTTAATATCGATTAATTCACAGAGAACAGTGTGAATTCACAGTGTGAAAATACAATATTTCATTAAAAAGTTAGATTTGGAGACATGGAATCCACATTTAAATATTAATACTGGTATAAATATAATAGTTTTAAATATAAATTTATTTAAATATAAATGCTTAGCTATATTACTGAAATATACATTTACCTTAAAAAAGGTCCACACAGGATGAGTGGCGAAGTACAGATGATATTTACATCCTTTAATGTAAAGCACACACAATAAGAATTGATTAGGAGATTTCCTGAATCAATTGTTTCATTAAATTGAAGATCAATTAAAATCGATATTTATATTTATAGAATTTTTTTTTACCCAGCACTATTAATAATAACGACCTTATCTGTGTTACGGTGGCTGAGCGGTTGTGTTTAAATAAAGACGAGACGGAAACACGGAACTAAATAATAAGTGATTTAATGAATAACACAAAGGAATACAAACACCAACCGTAAAAATGATGAGGAACGACAACATGTGCAACAGCTGTGAATGGTGAAAATACAAAAAGACTAACCAGGGTGAGTGAACAAACAATCCAAATCCGAGCGACAGTATCAAAAGGGCAATCCAAAAGAGTAATCCAAAAGACGAGCGATATCCGAAAACCAGGCAAGACGTAATAAACTGACTAAAGACTTTGAACGAAACGCTAACAAAAAGCAACTCCTGAACAATAACCCACCAGACACAAACAAAAAAACCCCCGGAATTTAAATACACACACTAATCACACAAACCCAGCTGAAACCAATAACCGAAAACAGGAAGTGACATAAAGGTGCAATAACATCATAGACACGTGACACAAACTAAACATCAAAATAAGAGTCTTCGTGCTCCTCGCTAATCCCGGGAGCTGGACAATGTTACATAACGCCCCCCTCCCGGAAGGCGTGTCCTCACGCCGTAACCCCGCAGTCGATAGACGAGAGGCATGCTTGCGGAGCCAGGGTGGAGCAGACTTGGACTTGCGGAGCCAGGGCGGAGCAGACTTGCACATGCGGAGCCAGGGCGGAGCAGACTTGGACTTGCGGAGCCAGGGCGGAGCAGACTTGGACTTGCGGAGCCAGGGCGGAGCAGACTTGGACTTGCGGAGCCAGGGCGGAGCAGACTTGGACTTGCGTAGCCAGGGCGGAGCGGATCTCAGGAGCCAGGGCGGAGCGGATCTCAGGAGCCAGGGCGGAGCGGATCTCAGGAGCCGCCGGGAACCAGACCTGAGCCGCCGGGAACCACACTTGTAGCGCCAACGGGAACCACACTTGTAGCGCCAATGGGAACCACACTTACCCTAACCCTAACCCTAGCCACTGCCGGAATGCAGACTTGAGAGGCGGGCACCGCCACCTGGACAGGAAGCCGTTTGCTCAGGCAACAGACAGCTACCTCCTCCACAGTCGTAACCAGCTCGAACCCCCGAGTAGGCCTCTCCTGCTTTGGCTCTGGGATGCTCCCTCTCCCGGATCCACTTAGTTCTGGACTAGGACCTCCAGCTGACCCAGGCTCTTGTTCCACTCCCAGGAAGATCGTAGACTTCATTTAGAAATTCCTCCACATAAGCCTCCATGGAGGCTCCATCTTGGCGCGGCCAGGACGCCATAATCCACAAAAGGTAGGCCTTGAGACAAAAAACCAGAGCAAATGTCCAGGAAAACAGAGCACAAAATACAAAGACACAAAAAACAGGAAAACCAAAAAACGGCAAGATACAAAATTGCAAAATACGCAAAAAACGCAAAAACTGCTGTGCTGTCGTCTGATTTGTTGGGTTATTCTGTTACGGTGGGGGGCTGAACATGTGCAACAGCAGTGAGTGAAGAAACAAAAGACAAATTGCAATGAATCAACATACAATAGCTGACCAGGTGAAAGTATCCAAGAGGGCAATCCAAGAGCGTAATTCAAAAACAAGAGCATAAATCCAAAACCAGGGAACCACGAATGAATACACTGACCAAGAACTATGACTTAGAAACTCCAACAACTTACAAACAATAACCCACGACAAGACTAAAGAAACCCGGAACTTAAATAGACAGACTAATCAAACAAACACAGGTGCAACAAATCATACAAAGCAGGAAGTAACATAAAAGAACAATGACATCATAACTCTGCGACAGAAACCAAATATCAAAATAAAAGTCCCGAACTCCTCGCTCATCGTGGGAGCTCGACTATGTAACAGTTATCAATATCATAATACAGTTGCTGCTGTCAACATCAACACACAGTCACTGTTCTCAACATAATACAGTTACTGTTCTCAATGTCATACAGTCACTGTTCTTAAAACAATCATACAGTTACTGTTCCCAATACCATCATACGATCACTGCTCTCAACATAATACAGTCACTGTTGTCAACATTATTATACGATCACTGTTCTCAATATCATAGAGATATTGTTGTCAACATCATACCGTCACTGCTCTCAACTTAATACAATCACTGTTTTTAATATCATACAGTTGCTGTTCTCAAAATCATCATACAGTCACTGTTCTCAATATCATACAGTCACTGTTCTCAATATCATACAGTCACTGTTCTCAATATCATACAGTCACTGTTTTCAATATGCAGGAGAACGAGTTTGTAGGGGAAGCGAACTGAGGACGGGACGAAAACCGGAGGAATTCCGTCTTTATTTTTGAACGCTGAAAAGCCCTCGAACTTACTGTTATTGTGTTTGGTTTGTTGTTTAAAATAAACGATCGGTTTTGCTCAGTCGCTCTCCGACCTTGTTTTGTGACATTATAGCACCAGGAAGACAGAAAGTGTCACACATACAGTCACTGTTCTCAACATCTTTATACAGTCACAGTTCTCAACATCATCATACAGTCACAGTTCTCAACATCATACAGTCACTGCTCTTAACATCATTATACACTCACTGGTCTCAACATAATACTGCCTATGTTCTTAACATCAAAGTCACTGTTCTCAACATCATACATTCAGTTCTAAACATCGTCACACTCACTGTTCTGAAATTCATCATACAGTCACTGTTCTCAAAATGATGCAGCCACAGTTCACAACATTCTCAATGTTGTTATACAGTCACTGATCTCAACAGCATCGTACAGTAACTGTTCTCAATATCGTCAAACAGTTACTGTTCTTAACATCATCATACAGTTACTGTTCTTAACATCACCATACAGTCACTGTTCTCAACATGATCATACAGTCACTGTTCTCAACATCATACAGTCAGCTCTAAACATCATCATACACTCATTGTTCTCAACATTCTCAACATCACACCATCAATGTTTTCAACATCATCACACAGTCGTTGTTCTCAACATCATACAGCCATTTCTTAATATTGACATACAGTCACTGTTCTCAACGATGTCATACAGTCACTGATCTCAACATCATCATACAGTCACTGTTCTCAAAATGATGCAGCCACAGTTCACAACATTCTCAACGCTGTCATACAGTCACTATTCTCAACATAATCATACATTCCCTGTTCTCAATATCATCATACAGTCACTGTTTTCAATATCATACAGTTATTGTTGTCAACATCATCATAATGTCACTGCTGTCAACATTAACACACAGTCACTGTTCTTAACATAATACAGTTACTGTTATCAATATCATACAGTCACTGTTCTCAAAATAATCATACAGTTACTGTTCTCAAACCATCACACGATTACTGTTCTGAATTTTATACAGTCACTGTTCTCAACATAATCATACTGTCACTGATCTCAACATAATATAGTTTCTGTTGTCAACATTATTGTAAAGTCACTGTTTTCATCATCATCATACAGTCACAGTTGTCAACAGTATACAGTCACTGTTCTCAACATCATCATACAGCCACAGTTCTCAACATTATACAGTCACTGTTCTCAACATCATAAATTAAGTTCTAAACATCAATCATACAGTCACTGTTCTCAACATCGTCAAACATCACTGTTCTCAATATCATATAGATATTGTTGTCAACATCATACCGTCACTGATCTCAACATCATCATACAGTCACTGTTCTCAATATCGTCATACAGTCACTTTTCTCAATACAGTTACTGTTCTCAACATCATTATACAGTCACTGTTCACAACATTATACAGTCAGTGTTCTCAACATCACCATACTGTCACTTTTCTCAACATCATACAGTCACTGTTCACAACATTATACAGTCAGTGTTCCCAACATCACCATATTGTCACTTTTCTCAACATCATACAGTCACGGATCTCAATATCATACAGTGACTGTTCCTTAACATCATCATATTGTCACTGTTCTCAACATCATCATATTGTAATTGTTCTATAAGTATCATCATACAGCCATATACTAAACACTATCTTTCAGTTACTGTTTTTAAACATTATACTGTCAATGTCTCTAATGTCATGGTAACTGTTCTCAACATCATCATACAGTTATCGTTCCCAACATTCTCAGCGTCATACAGTTACTGTTCTCAACATCATCATACAGTTCATGTTCTCAGTATCATACAGTCATTGGTCTCAACATCATTATACAGTCACTGTTCTCAACACCAAACAGTCACTGTTCTTAAAATCATCATACAGTGACTGTTTTCAGTATAATACAGTCACTGTTTTCAATATGCAGGAGAACGAGTTTGTAGGGGAAGCGAACTGAGGACGGGACGAAAACAGGAGGAATTCTGTCTTTATTTTTAAATGCTGAAAAGCCCTCGCACTTAATAAATCACATCTTTGTCTGCACTTACCTCTGCTTCTGGTCCCATTTCTGTTCGTGTATGTGTGACAGTTCTCAATATCATATCACTGTTCTCAATATTATACTGTCACTGTTCTCAATATCTTACAGTCACTGCTCTCAACATAATACAATCACTGTACTTAATATCACACAGTTGCTGTTCTCAAAATCATCATACAGTCACTGTTCTCAATATTATACAGTCACTGTTCTCAAAATAATCATACAGTCACTGTTTTCAATATTATACAGTCACTGTTCTCAAAATAATCATACAGTCACTGTTTTCAAAACCATTATGAAGTTACTGTTCTCAACATCATACATTCAATGTTCTGAACATCATTATACAGTCACTGTGATCATTAATATACAGTCACTGTTCTCAACGTCATCATACAGTGAATGTTCTTAAAATTATACGGTCACTATTTTCCATATTATACAGTCACTGTTCTGAACATCATCATACAGTCACTGTTATCATTAATATCCAGTCACTGTTCTCAACATCATCATGAAGTCAATGTTCTCAATATCATACAGTTACTGTATTTGATATCATACGATCACTGTTCTTAATATCATATAGTCACTGTTCTCTACATCATCATACAGTCCCTGTTCTCAACATCAACATACACTCCCTGTTCTCAACATTATTATACAGTAATTATACTTAGCGTCATACAGTCAGTTTTAAACATCATCATACAGTCACTGTTCTTATCATCATCATACAGTCACTGTTCTCATCATCATTTACATTTACATTTAGTCATTTAGCTGACGCTTTTATCCAAAGCGACTTACAAATGAGGACAGGAAGCAACTTCGATTACAATAAGAGACAACAGTGAATAAGTGCTATACACAGGGCTCAGGTTTTCCAACACAGTATAAGAAAGTTTTTTTTCTTTCTTTTTTTTGTCCCCAAGTAGAAGTGGGGGGGTGTTAGTAAATTAGTTGCGGAAGAAAAGACGAAAAAGATGAGTTTTTAGTTGTTTCTTAAAAATGGCTAATGACTCAGCCATTCTGATG
>JAZGTJ010005421.1:0-18540 GCA_036877575.1 Botia almorhae | reverse complement strand
TTCTGTGAAGTTCTCTTGTATGGAGACTGCAATAAGATTAACTTGTATTTTATTTGTCTGAATTCATTTTTTTAATGTGGGCATTAATATTCTGACTTGTTGCATGCTTTCCAATATGCCAAGTACAGTTTTTTTCTTTTGTTATATTTTCCTCTTGGATTAATTTGAGGACAAGTAACAATTTACAGTTCAAATGTGGTTTACCTTAAGTGGCCAGATGATGTCAGTCTGGTGCCATCTTCATGAATCTATGCCATTAGCTTTTATCTGAGGTTTTTGGTTTCTTCCCTTCAGCATCCAATCTCTGTGTTTATTGATATACTTTGATGTATATTTGATATATTTAATTCTGTATTTTATTTACCTGAAATATTTATAAATGCCTACTAATGTTTTTGTTTTTATTTTCAAGGAGGTGATAGTAGGTGTTTGTTTTCCTAGAAGTTAAACGGACAACTGTATTTGTTTTTCTATATCAATCGTTTCTTTCCTTATGTCAAATAAGTAGTTGTTTTTGACACTGTAACAGTTTTCTTTTACAATTGTAAAAGTTTAGCTTGTATGGTTTTGTTTTGTGCAGAGACTAGACTATAGGATGTGGGCAAACATTTGTTATTTTTATTTTGTTTTTTTTCCCTTTTGTTTTCTCTAGGCCACAGTTTAGGGTACGGATTTGTTAACTATGTTAACCCTAGTGATGCAGAAAGGGCAATCAATACTCTCAATGGCCTGAGACTACAGTCTAAAACTATCAAGGTAATGTGCAAAGAGGTGTTTTTGTATCCATGTTAATTTGCCATGTTATTCAAACTTCAAGCCATTTAGGGCAGTTTTCCAGTCCTGCCAGCTGTCTGTAAGGAATGGACTTCATGAATATTCTTATGAGTATAATACAACTGTTACTTTATTCCAGTTTTTCTTTTGTTTGGTTTTCTTATTATTTTTACTTGACATTTGAAGTTTCTAAACTGTAGCACTTTAAATACTGGCTGTCCTTTGACTTGGCATGGTTTAATTTTGGTACAGGATTATATTGAAACATAGTATTTTTTTAAACTAAGTAGTACAATTGACAGAAGAATTTGATTGTAAACTTTGTTTGAAGGGGGGGGGGGGTGTTATTAGTCATTTACTGTATTTTGAGATTTTGCTGAACAAAAGCCCCGCCCTTAAGTCCCAGACTTTTGTTTCTTTACTTTTAAGGTTTGTAGACTTTAGGTTTAATTCAAATTGAAAGTTGTCCCGGTTTATTTTATTTATTTTGATTGTAGGCATAGAATGTATAAATGTATTATACCAATATATGAAATGCAGAATATCATTGTGAGTATTATTTATTTCAGTTTTATTGATGTGAAATCAAATGCTTCTCAAATGCTAATTATCAATTGTTTTATCAGTAACGGGATGAAAAGTGATGGGTTATTAGACTTTTTTTATTGAATTAAGAGTCGTCTTTTATGAGATTTTTATCTCCGTTAATTTAGGTGTCGTTTGCCCGGCCAAGTTCTGAAAGCATTAAAGATGCCAATCTGTACATCAGTGGCTTACCCAAGACCATGACACAGAAGGATGTGGAGGACATGTTTACCCACTTTGGACGCATCATAAACTCTCGTGTGCTTGTTGACCAGGCATCAGGTAGTGGTTCCTTCCTGCACCTGGTAAATTGTTCCTCACCTTGTACTGCTCAGTGGATACAGTCTGGTACTTTATTTCTTTTAGGGTTGTCTCGAGGAGTGGCTTTTATTCGGTTTGATAGGAGGTCCGAAGCAGAGGAAGCCATTAAACATTTGAACGGCTCCAAACCACCTGGTGTCTCTGAACCAATCACAGTGAAGTTTGCCGCCAATCCTAACCAGACCAAGAACTCCCAGTTGCTGTCTCAGGTGTACCATACTCAGTCCCGTCGGTTCGGGGGGCCCGTCCACCATCAGGCACAACGTTTCAGGTGAGAGACCCAAACATTTCTGTAGGTTTGAATTTTGCTTGTCACTGAGCCTTTGACTTCTGCAACAAAGATTTGTAGGTACTTGGCTGAAAGTCCTGGATGTCTGATGTTTGCCTGGAGTTGCTACTCTAAATTTTTCTCATGCACTTGCAGGTTTTCACCCATGAGTGTTGACCACATGAGCAGTGTTTCTGGCATGAACGTGGCAGGTAGCTCTTCCTCTGGTTGGTGTATCTTTATCTATAATTTGGGTCAGGATGCAGATGAAGGCATTCTGTGGCAGATGTTTGGTCCTTTCGGTGCCGTCACCAATGTCAAGGTCATTCGTGATTTTAATACCAACAAATGCAAAGGGTTTGGGTTTGTTACCATGACAAATTACGAGGAGGCAGCTATGGCCATCGCTAGCCTGAACGGATACCGCCTGGGGGACAAAGTCCTACAGGTGTCGTTTAAAACCAGCAAGTCTCACAAGTAAAGGCACTTTTTTGTTATAAAGAAAATTTGAAGGTTCAGTGAGGTTTGTTCTAATGATTTCAGTTTTTGTTGTCTGTCTGCATAAACATACTCATGCAACTTTGTTGGGGTGAATAAGTGTGCTGATGTTTTACTCTGTGGTTAAGTAAAATATGTACAGTTTTTGGTAAAGATTTATCATTGATGACTGTTTAAATAGCATTTGAGAAGCCATGGACAATTTAAAAGATATATCCAGGGTTCTGCTTTCAAAGTTTTCATTTCCGTGTGCACTGTTGGGATGCCTTAATGATGTCATGGCATTGTTGCTTTTTTGCAGCCAATCTTTTAATTACATGTTTGTTGACTTATTTTCTTTATCATATTAAGATGTAAAGAGTTTTGGCATTGTCTGTGCAAAATATTTTTCCACTCTCTAAAGACTTATAGCGACAACTAGCTCTCTAGTTCCCCAACTAACCCATTTGTAAAGTGAAGGAAAGGTGTAAAAGGACCAAAGATCTCAAAGTGTAACACTTATGCCTTTAAGTGTTTAGTTTTGCAGGTTTAGAAGTTAAACCCAAAACCACAAGTATTGTCACATCTCTGAAATAAGGACTTTTGATTTTTTTTATTGTTTAGACATTAAAGTTTGTTTTGCAGGATGTTCTTTTTAATTTGTCCGTGTGCTTTTATTTGGAAGGTGGTTGAAATCTTCCTTTGGTTTTTAAGTCTGATGTACATTTTTTTAAACCATTAGCATTGAATAAACAATTCAGCCCCTACAGTTCAGTTAATAATAGTGACATGGTTGTAGCAACATGGTTGTAAATATAGTTTTATTTAGACCAGTACTCAATAACATTTGCAGTATAATGACCAGTACAAATACATTTTAGTGTAGTGCTTTTACTCATTTGATGTAATCACTCCAACTTCAGCTTTGTGCATTTAATGTGAAATTTTCACTTCTGTAAAAGCCATTCGTAGATAAAGAGGTTTTTTTGTTGCTTTCAAGATATCTCTCAGTACTAGCATACTTCCAGTTGCAGGTCAGCACTATGCTTGTGTGCATGTTCAATTGTCAATAGATTTGACATCTGTAATTGTACGTCATTTGGGTCTATTGATAGTGGCCTAAAGTCTTGTAGCACAGATTTCCATGTATTTACTTTAAATAAATGCCTTTTTTTGTCAAATGTATAATGCTACTTTAATTTGACATTAATATGCTAACTAATGAACTAAAAAATCCATAAAGTGTACAAAAGCATGTCATGGCCATGTTTTAATTCCCTCAGTTTATTAAAACATGATCTGCATTTTACATACTGGGCTATTTAAAATTCAACGGTTTGTGAATTTTTTTTTTTTTTTGGTAAGAATTATAAATCATTAATTTGCAGGAGTATATAAAACATGTTCCTGGAGGTCCACAGACTTGAAAAGTTTAGCTCCACCCCTGATTAAGCTTATTTGAACCAGCTAATCAGGGTCTTGAGGACTGCTAGAAAGTAGATTGGAACTAAACTCTGCAGGGCACGGGCAGTGGGCCTCCAGGAACATGGAAATCCCTTGTATAATAGTTTTAAATTTATAAGGCCAAAACAAAGCTAGCAGTGTATTTGGTGCATTTTTGAGGTGAGCCCAATTAACGCTTCTTAAATATCACTTTACGGCAAACCGTATCAACATTTTTATAACAGTGAAAATATACAGAAATATATATTCAATAAAGGCTTAATATTAAAAAGGAAGGTTGAGGTTGTCGTAACGTTAATGATCCTGTTAATTGGTAAGTTTCATATTTAGAACTGTAGAGAATTACATACTTATACTTTTTTTACGCCTCTCAGTGTTGCTCCTATGGCAAACAAAACATTTTGCTTTAAATCATTAACCTATAGTACTTAAATGGGTACCTTTTGTGGCTTTTCACACAAACTAGAACTATTTCTCTGACAGTTGCTCTTTCAGTGTATGGCTCAGGACCATAATAGTTCTGTTCAGCAGTGAGCTTCATTTAGCATACCTGCGTAAATGATCGTAAAGATCATTCAAAGTATTCAATGAACATGGGTAGAGAATTATTTTATTGGCCAAAACTTTTACCTCACTGCCTTGATAGATATTGAATATCTAAAAGTTTTTGAGCACTTGAGGCCTAAAGTACATAATTATCTGCTTAATTCCTCCTCTGCTTAGGATCAATTTAAATGCAAAAGGACATGGAAATACATGGGTAGGTCTCTGTTGTCATTCTTGAGAGCTGCTGGATGTTTCAGTGGTCATAACCTCTTAATGGCTATTTTGTCAGTGTTCTTTGAACTAAACAGCCTGAGCTTTTAAACCTGAGGCAAGCAGCTCTGGCTAATTAGGCGTAAGCCCTGCTTGTTTTCTCATTTTCCACGAAACCAAATCCGTCTCAAACCATCTGCGCTCACGTGCATGCACACATTACATCACTCTGCAAATGCAGGTTTTTAATATTTTTTTTTTGCATTACACAAACATAATAAAGATATAAATATACAAAAACAATATTTATAAATTCACCCTTTCTGTTGTACATGAATATAGACAATTGGCTTTTGGATAAGCTTTCGATCTGTCATATAGTACATGCTTCCCTCCCACCTTTAAGATCCTGTCCTGTTCAATAATTTGAGTTTGTTTTTGATGATCACCATCAGTCCACAGCACTTATATAACAAATTTTCCAATGCGTCCCAGCATGCTATAAAAAACAAAAAGTCCCTATGAATAGGGAAACACTGTCCAAAATGTATTTAGCTGTACAAAACAGCCAATATTAGTCAATATCAAATACTGATAAACCTAACAAATAGTTCTTCATTCAGTTCTTCATGGCACAATAGAAGGATTGTATCTCCGAAGGAGGGGTTTTGATATTTGTAAGGCCACTGTCTGTTGACTCAGACTTGACATATGTTGTAGTACACTGTGGGTCGTTCAAACACTGTGTCCCCAACCACCTCAAATATGCAGTCTTTACCAGCCAGCAGTGGTACTTCAGTCAAAGGCACATTCTCCATGTTATTAGCTGCCCGTCTTTCCTGTGAAGCTCCATTTGCTTTTGCCTGAATAAAGATCATTTAACATGAATAATCTTGTGGTATTTATAGAAGCAGTTAATTACACACTTGTATATACTTCCAAATATATATTTACATATATAATAATTAATAAATCTTGTGGTATTTCAAGATTATAGGTACAGTTAATTACACACATACGACATTTAAACGTTTCCAAATTATTTCCACATATTTACATTTATAATTACTAATAAATGTGTGCAGTTGTAAACAGTTTAACTTACTACTCTGTCAGGCAGAAAGTCTTTTTGACACAAGTGGGCAATGATTCCAGCTGCCAGAGCATCTCCTAATACGTTGATCATTGTTCGAAACCGATCTCTTTAAAATATGAAAGACTGTTAAATATCCTGTTATCTCATTATAATTTTTTTTCCCTTTTTATACTTTAAGTTTTTTCTCATGCCTTAATATTAATATCAGGCTTACAGAATCCAATCAATGGCCACAATCAGTGTAATGTCATCTGGCGGCAGCCCTACGGATGTCAGCACTATCACCATGGTTACAAGACCTGCCTGTGGGATTCCGGCAGCACCTATGCTGGCAGCAGTTGCTGTTATACTGGAAGAAACCAGAGGAGTAACATTTGTGTGGTTGTACATCCTTGTAAAACTGTAAATATAGGTTTTTGTATTGCAATTAACATGGAGTTTTTAATTACGTTTAGATTACTGTCAGATGTAGAAAGCCTCTGCTAATTTACTTTCAATTAACCACTAAATGGACTTTGCAATAAAAGTTTGTAAGTACCTGATTGTGACCAACTGTCCAAAATCCAGCTCATACTCATTGACCTGGGCAATGAAAATAGCAGCCACTGCTTCATAAAGGGCCGTTCCATCCATATTAATGGTGGCTCCCACAGGCAGCACAAACCGGGCAATCTGCCGGTCCACATGGCAGTTCTCCAGCAAACATTTCATTGTAATGGGCAGTGTTGCTGAACTGTGAAAAAGAGGACGAAGTTCCAGGACTTACAGTTCATGAGGTCAATGCATGTCTCTGCTTTAACTTAACTGAGAAAAGCCATTTACATTTTTTTGTTAAAGAGTCTGTTTTCTGCTCTCACCTGGATGATGTAGCTAGGGCAATAACCATGGCCTGCAGAAGTCCTCTGATGTATGTAAAAGGATTCTTCCTTGTCAAAATGAAGTAAAAGAATGGAAGCAAAATGAGGCCGTGCACAAACAGGCCTGCCAGGACTGTTACCCCGTACCAACCCAGCTTCTTCCCAACTGTGGAGGGATCATTCATATCCAGGATTTTCCCAGCCACAAGGAAGATGATCCCAAAAGGAAAATACCTGTTGTAAAAAGCAAAGATAAACAAGTTAAAGAGTCTCAAGAATGGTTTCTTCAGATGGCCATCATATCGATGTTAATATGTAAGACTGTATTTTGTACAGTCTACTAAACCAAGATGTGTTCACACCTTTTTGCAGTGAGAAACTGATATTTACATTTATGCATTTGGCAGATGCTTTTATCCAAAGTGACTTCGAGCGACAGTTCAAAACAACAGTTCATTCGAGTTATACATTTTGTCAGTACATGTGCTTCTGGGAGTCAAACCCACGACCTTTGCGTTGCTAGCGCAATGCTCTACCAACTGAGCTAAAAGAACACTATATTCATGATATTAACAAATAAAATTAGCTGAAGCATGTGTTGACAACATTGTCAGTGCTTCTGCCCACCAGTGTTGAGAAGTGTATGGAAGATCTGAGGTGCAGGTGATCAATAACCCCTGCATGTGCTGGACGACAACATGGCTTTAACACCTCTATCATACTGTCAGCCACTAAGCACATGCCAACTGCATACTATTAACTTTCTCTTAGATCCTAAACGAATCATATCTGAACCTTTAAGCTTTTCAATGGCCAATCTTGGTCAGTTATTTTAGAAATAACTTTACTCAAAACACTATTTTTGGAACTGACCCTGCAACCCTTTTAAAAGTTCCTTTTGAATAAATTTATGAGCTCTGTCTCAATCTTACCATACTGCTGCATTAATGATCTTCATAACACATTCATTGATGCATTGACAAACGTTCACCAGTGGAGCTCCCCGATCACCCATTTTACCCAGTAAGAGGCCTAAAGAAAAAGCTTTTATTATGCTCAGGTTTTTAAGGTGGAGACTACTTCTGTATATTTAGACTCTGAGTGAGAAGATGTTTTTACCCATTGTGGCTGAGAAAATAACAATGCCAAGTACGTTCATCTGCTGGCTGCTGCCTTGACGATTCTTGTACTCAATGTCTGGAGGTGGTGTAAGTTCCAACAGCACCGTTCGACCTCTTGGATTTTCATCATCAGGCATCACATAGACTAAATTTGGGCGTCCTGTATTTACTGGTGTTTTTATGACGGGAATAAGGTCTGTCTTATACTGAAAATATAAAAATAGGGTTTTACTTTTTTCTCCACATTGCTTATAAGAGGTTACCAGTTTCTATGTGGTTGATAGTGAGGTTTGGTTGCTAAGGTGTGGCTAAGAAATTGTTTACTGGTTTAAGTATTAATATGAAGGACATCTGATAAGTTTAATAGTCCATTTAGTCACCTGCTGAAACGTGGCTTCAATAAGATTGGAGGGAATCATATTCCTGGGGACAAAATATAGGTAAAAAATAAAAGAGAATATATTTATATAAGTATAAGAGTATAAGAGAATAAGAGATAATATAAATATAAAGAGAATCTGGCCATTTTTGAGCCATGTCAGTGATCTTTATGAATGAACAGTACAACATAGTTTGTGTATCCCTTACACTACAGATGTAAACCCTTAGCTCACAGTGGTATTACCAAGCACTGTGGCATGAGACCGACAGCAGCTCACTATGTCTGCATGGGCAGAAGGAGGGGCAGGAAATGGGAGGGTCCTCCACCACTTACATGGCCCTTTGTACAGATTACTTACCCTAATCACCCAACAGCTTTAACAGGATTTCATTTTACGAGATGGCCAAAACAACCCATCCTTACTCTTTCCTAAGAATGGTGTCAACAGGGTGTCTACGATAAACTAAATTGTGAAAATTGATAAATTGTAAGATTATAAAACATAAAAAGCCATCTATCGTGTTGTGTTCCTGATTCTTTAGTTAATTAGTCCTGAACTAACATTCCAAACAAACATACCCTAATACCCTATCCCCTATACATACTGGGCAATCCTGATATTTCCTATTAGATCCTTATGGACAGTCCTACCTGACAAGATCCAGCAGTGCGTCTGCAGAAGTTATGACCTGTCCCACAAGCCTGTTGCTTTCCATGTCTGTTCCATAGCCCGGTTTAATGATTAGAACTAGAACAATGCCGACCACTACAGCTATGAACGTGGTCCAGAGGTAGTAGGTGACTGTCAACACCCCTATCCTGCAGCAGGCCTTCGACTCCATAGACGACAGTCCTGACATTAAACTACAGGCACACAGTGACTGCTGATGAGAGAACATGCTTATAGATTCTTTTTGTAGTTTTATAAATTATGTCTGATAGGTTATAAAATATGAAGTGCTACCTGGAGGTGATGAGGGGCAGAATCAGCATTTTAAGGATCCGCATGAGCAGCTCACCCGGGAAGGAGAAATAGATTTTTGCCTTGTTAGAATACAAAACAATTTCAGAAGTTTAGTAAGTTTAGTAGACTGTTTAGTAAATTTATTATAAATATAATGAATGTTTATTGTGCGGCTCTCTAAAACTAAATCTGATTGGTCAGCCATAGTCTTTAGTCAAATATTTTTATAATGACTGCTAAGATGTATAATTTATTAAAAAGCTGTGCTTTATGTTTTATGTCTTTAGTATCACTTTGTCTCTTTGTTTCTTCATAATAATATAATATTATGTTTATTTACTGTTCTTTTACCTTTTGGTAAGTAGCAAAATAGGACATAAAAGGACATAAAATAATAAATAAATTTATTGATTTATAATAAATCAAAACAATTACACAGTGCATGTATAATTATGTGTAGCTTAATACTGCAAACTTCGGCAGGGCAGATTTCTATTACATCTCAGCACATTTTGACCAAACAGGAGACAAAAGCCTTCATCCCTCACACAGCCCCTTTGACTGTTGTCAACAACTATTTAGCAAAGTCACGCATCATGCCAGGTGAGATCACGTGTCTCTCACACTCCAACCTCCTGGTCTTGGCAGAACTACTGTCTGTCTGGGATTAAGTTTAGCACACTTCCTGACGTTCCCCATCACAACAAAGATTAACAACATTGTCTCTCTCTCTGTCTGTAGTTAACCCACATAAGAAAACTTGCAAAAAAAACAACAACAGTAAGTACCAACTATGGCTCTATCATAGCAAAAGGAAATTATCAACACAGTAAATCCAAACTTTAATCTGATCAAATCTGACATTTGATCTGAAGATAATCAGAAATCATATATTGAAAACCTAGATTCAGAATGATAAAGACTATCCAGCAAAGGTGTAGCCTACATAGCTGAAGAAACCCTATTGCATTATACCTTAAAATGTTATTCCTGCCTTGAATTCATTTTCAACACCATCCCCAGTCATTCATTTAATTCAGTTTGGAGTAAAATACCTGTGTGGAGAGGGTCAGACCCCTCAGCATGAAGCCAAGGATGCAACCGCTGATCACAGCTACTACCGAAAGCGTCAGTAGCCCGTTACGCCTGATGTACTCCTTCACATACTCTCTGACATTAACCGTGAACGTGCTCTTCATGAAGTCATTCATCCGCTCCAGCGGGGTTTTAGCAGGTCCTGCTGGAGAGAAGCTGGCAGGCTCGGTCGGTCCCTCCCCAGTTTCTGTCTGTATCAGTAACTCCTCCATGGCGTGGTGAGACGCTGCGAGTAACGCAAGGCGCCAAAGCGGTGGAAACATTCTTTACGAGGGATTAAGCCGTCATGTAATCATCAAACAACTCAAGACTGTGGAGGAATTAGAGCACTAAGAGGATTTGTACGGAGTAATAAAATCTAACACTTCTCTGTTGATAGTGGCTGAGTGCCACACTTCTGCATGTTTGGCAGGATGCAAACTGTTGTCAAATAACGCACAGCTTTTGCGTATTTACAACCGTGAGCAGAGGGTCACAGACATCGTGGTTATGAGTTTGTGAATCCACAATAGGGACAGGCATATGATCTGTGTTTTTAAACACAGGGAAAGTCAGCTAGTAAAACTAGTAAAATCTTTTTTATTTTCTGGAGAATTTGGCATATTTATATTGACGTCAAACCTTTCTCTTGATATAGCTCGTGTAGTGGTTAAAAGAGACTCAGGTCTAGACACTGGCTAATACCTGACCATCATCTTTGTTATACAGTGACACATTGGCCAGTGTTAGTTGCCCATTCCTATTTGTGTCCAGCTGTCAGCTGTAGTCATTCTATCAAGACACCTGTGCTGACCAACTTCACACATTCTCTTAAATGATAAAACAATAGATATGCAGTTTAAGATTAAGATATAAAGGATCTGGAGCTTAACAAATTAATGTTAGATAATCGTAGAAGTGTTAATACTCAATGTAATGAACTACACTAGTGGTTGGTTTACTAGGGTCCCTATTGGAACTGATTTCATACATCCGCTAAATGTGCCCATGGGCCTAGTTGGTTAAACATAACTCAGACATGTCAACAAAAGTCAGTTCTAGGAAAGGACGTGTTTGGCGGATGTCACTTGGGTTTTAAGTGTGGCTTAATGTCAAAATACTTTTGGGGGACACTTGGGGGTTAATTTTTTTGGTAAACAAGTATTATTATTAGTATACATGGGGTTATGTGTGCTGTTTTGTTAAATGAAACCATGAACTAAACAGTAATCCAGTCAAACCTTAATCCTGTCATGGCTAACGTGAATTTCATGTGAGAATCATGTGTACTTGGTCTGTGTCAATGGGTCTGATGGATCAAGAGGAAGCCTGTGTGCCAGATCATGGCATGCTATGGGGTAAAGGGTCAGGCTGGCTATATGGTAATCTGGAACATTTCCAACCAGCCTAAGCAAACAGCAGCTACTCAAGAATATAAAAAGAATCAGTTTTATGATTGAATATTGTTTTATTAAATAACAGCTGATTAATAATTTACTTTCCTAAAGGACGGTTTTGCAGCACTGAGACATTTCTTTGTAAAAGAGCATTGAAAAGGATAAAGGACCAAACTTTGGAAATTTTTCATTTTCTTTTACCTTGACAGTTTTGAAATAAATAACACACTGGAAAGGCTATCAAGAATTCCACTGATTTGGCTCATAATGATGTTTTCTGTTGAACAGCATAATATAAAAACAAACCTCAGCCAACAAGAGATAAGTTATTGCTTCATCAATGAAAAGGAAATAAGACTACGACAGATACAAGAGTAATAATAAACAGTTGATAAAACATGACAAAGTTTTGATGTTTCAATTTCCTGAGATTAACTTGGTGTAATATTATAATGCTACACTACTAAAACTTCCTGAGCACCATTTAAGCTTAAATTTTACATGGACTTTCTAAATTTAAAGATTTTTTGCATTTATTTACAGAACTTAGCATGATTTATAGTGATGCAAATACTAACTATTGCACTCCTAAACTAAGGACAGTAGCCCAAAAAACTGACATGGCAACCCAAAACAGACGAAATATAGCCTCAATAAAAGTTTTTAAACTGATTTAAACCCATAACCATAAGAGTGTATTACGATATCTAACAGTAAACCACAAAACAAGCTTCTATACAGCAAGGACCCAACTTAAAACATTTGTCAATATAGCGCCCCCTGCAGTAATAAAACCAGCCAAAAACTACTAAATGTAAGAGAACCTTCAAGGTAACTTTGTCTTCATTTATATTTTTCTCCAGTACAGCTCTTATATGTAAAGCAACTCAAAATTCTCATAGTTTAACAGAATGTATTGTAAACAAATCTGACAAACTTCAACCCATTGTCTTTAATAACAATGACCTCCTCTGTAACTCACTGCAATGTTTTAGACTGATGTTTACTTTTGCATTTACACTGCAAAGCAAATAATTTAAAACAGAACATTTGTCAATACAAAAAATAAAATAAATAATGTTGACTTTAAAGTAAACACACAAATAATTTTTGCATAAGGAGTGGCAACATGTTCTGGGTGTGCCTCTCAACGTCAGACCTTTTAAACAAACACAAATAGTTTGTTTTAAATGTAGCTACAATCATAATATGATCTCATTCTGTTAATATAAAAAAACATTATTAAACCTGTTAAAATAATCTAAATGTTACAGCAGTTTTACCCAGTGTAACACAAACAAACTTTGGCAATAAATAGTATTAAAACGGCTCTACAGCATATAATTCATTTTACAGTAGTTATAGCGAAACTGTTTATAATGGCTGGCATGTTTAACATATGGTGCTCTGCAAGAACAGTACACAGTTTTGGAAAACCTCACTTCATAAACCTTTGATCACCATTTGATTAAAATAAGCCCTGCTAGTATACCATAGCCCAAAATAAGAAACAGCACCTTCAGTAGCCTGTCGTGTTTATCCTTTAGCTCGCTCGAGAGAATCTCAAAAAATGTAATGAAAAGGAATGTGCCAGCTGCCAGGCCCTGGAGGACTACAGAGACAATACTTCCTGCCAAGTTCTGCATCGTCTCAATACCCATGCCAATCACAATGCCCAGAGGGATCATCAGGCTTACTGTTATGCCCATCTTAACAGCATCCTGTAGGGCAACTCCTGCCTTGGCTATGCTCACCCCCAAAGCCACAGCTGCCAGCATCTCGTGGATGGCCACTCCGATAAAGAGGCTTCCGAGCTTATGCCCATCTTGCTGAAGGCCGAGTGCAAGACCCTCAAAGACAGAGTGAGCAGAAAGTGCCAGCACCAGGCTGGCTAATCTCAAGGGCCCAGCATGCATCAGCTCAGAAGGGCTGAAGTGTCCGTGGTGATGAGAATGATGCTGGTGTGCTCCAGTTGAACCCCTAGCAGGTGCAATGAACGGGGTATCATACTCAGAGTCGCTCCCGGCCTCCAAACCACCTGCATTTAACGTCTCCAAGTCAATAAATGAGGGCTTCTCCTTGCGGAACGTAAGGATGGCTTGTTCCATAAATACTGTAAGGAAAAAGCCAAGCATCATTATCGTCTCCGCCAAAGGGTAGTCAGTGGACACATTTACCATTTTTAGGACTTCCTCCACCTGAAAAACAGAGGAATTTTAGCCTGGGAAGGTGCATAAATGTCACTTCTAAAGCCCTCATAGTAACTCTAGTGGTATGGCTGGGTTTATTGTATAAGAGATAGAAGGAATAAAGTAACATACAGTCACACACAATTTTAGGGTCTTAACATTTATGCTTCTCAACATACCTGATCTCTAACAGCTGGTAGAAGAGCATTGAAGCAGGTAGCCAGAAATACACCTCCTCCAAAAGAATTACTGAATGCAACCACTTTTCTGTACCTCGTAACTTCATCAAACTCTGTGTGCATCATCCGCACGGGGATGAGGATCCCACCTAACATGAGGGCAAAGACCCCCAACAGGCAAAGTATTTTGGCTACAGCTATCTCCATACTGAGGAAATGGGCTGTGATTCCAGTTTAGCAAACCATGTGTATTTGCAATAAGCACTGAAGCGTTTCTCGATCCTTAAGTCCTTCCGCTCTGCTTGAGCACAGACAGCCTGAGGTTAGTTTATGGGTAGCGTCCCTAAAGAACGTTTGCAAATGTCAGTCCATTTCAAAGATTACATTTAATTTCACAAACACAAGCGCCTATAAATTGCAATGATATTCATATACACTTGTCAGTGTACAAATTTAGCATGCTAACTATAAGGAACCGCTAGTTATGTAACCTACGATTTTTATATAGTGCATAGTCTGAAAAAAAAATATTTGTCAACAACGTCAATTTCGACAAAAAACCGCGAGATAGTTTATGCGAGTTTTTATCTTAAACAAGCCGTGTTTGCGGAAATGTCAATTATAGCTCAAATGCTAAGCTAACAGACACAGTAAACCTATTTAATAGCGGTCTACAACTTTACAAGCTCACTAGAAACGATAAAACAAAGTCGTATAATAAATGTACAACAAAGACACGTTTTACCCGTGTTCGCGTCGATACTTCCTGCAGCTGATGCACCTGTTCTGTCTCAACCAGTGCGTTGCTTACCCAGACAGCACTGTCGTGCATCACAATACGTCACACACACATACACACCAAATACCTTCAAACACAACATGAAAAAGACATCCAGTTCCTTTAATCCAAAAGAATCCCAATGAAATATGAGTTATTACATGGGTTAAGTAACTTAATGACAGTTTAAACAAAACTCATTGGTTTATAATAGTTGTAGGTATAAGCAGTTGTGAAAAATGACACTTGAATCGCAGAGAACAAAAAAGCCTTTAGTCCTATTTAAAATCTGACATTTAATTGTCAATGTTGAGATTGCACACTTTCCTTGTTAATGTCTTTCAGTTCAGAGACTTGTTGGACAGATGAATCACTGAGGTGTTAACACAGCAAATCTGCATTATGTCCATGTAGCAGTGATCTGTTTACAATCATGATCCAGTAACGTAGATTACTTGGGAATACAGTGTTAACCCAGTGTGATAATTCAGTACATTTGATCAGACATTTGAGTCCAGCACCCAAACATGTGTTAATGTGTGCTGATGACCTCTTCCAACAGGTAGGGCTATGTGGGGCAGTGGGCACACATGCAGATTTTATGATGATGAATAAACATTCTCATCCCTGGAGTTGCAGGAACAAGGTATATCTTAAAAAATAAAAAGTAGCCCATCTTCCAAAGGTCCACCAGGTCAAATTCTGAAAGAAGAAGAGAACAGGTTTTAAGTTCGGAACATATATTAACTGTACTGTAGCACCTTTACATAAAGGTCTTTTTAACCTAAACCAAGTCTAGACCTAAAAAAACCTACATTTAAATATTTTTATCTGTAAGTTATATGATTCCTGTATCTTTTAACTAATATCTTATCTAGATGAAATTTTTACATGTACTGGATGAGGTGTGGTACCACAGGGAGTTGTCAGGGTTCCTCGCCAGCACTACTGGGAGGTCGACTGCGCATTTGGCTCCTTAGCTGTTCAATAAGCTCCGGGTTCTGCTCCTGCATTTGCTGTGCAAACTGTTGACCACTGTCACATGACACACAAACGGCAATGAGAGTTCCCTCTCGCAAACAGACCTGCTAACATCAGTATGAAATATGAAAGGAATTGGTTGGAGGTGTATAAAGTGAGAGAACTTACGCCTGTATAAGGCTAGAGAGGTCATTGGCACCTCCTGCTGTTCCAGGTCCAGCAGCTGCTCCAGGGGAGGTAGCACCTCCCATAGGATTGTAGGCTCCAGACATCATACCCGACATCCTACACAGACAGACAGTTCATTAATCTCTGTCGCAGTAAACTTCAAACAGTTATATATCAAACCAGAGATTACGTCTTAAAAAAATCTTTCACTAAAAATATATAGTAAGTGTGTAGGCGCATAATATGTGCAGGGTTTAAATACATGTCTACTCACAGCTGCTGTACTTGTGGGTTGTTCATTAAACTAGATGCCTAAAGGAAGTGAAAGCAAATTAGTATTGCGGTTATTGTTTGTTTTGCATAGCTGCATGTAGAATGACTTTTAGCTCTCACTTACCATGTTCATGAAACCAGGATTACTTAGAAATCCAGCCAGGTCAACTCCACCCAAACCCCCTGCCTGAAGATAAGTAAACGCATCTCATTCAACTTCATTATTTTCAAAATGACAAAAAAGACTTATCAGGGCAGTACTGAGAACTCACTGGGCTGGACTGTGTCTCCATTTTCTGTTCTGCTATTTGCAGGTTGACTTTGTAAGAGTCGTTATCAGGATCCAGTTCCAGTGCTTTTTTGTAGTAGCTCACAGCCTCTGAGGGCTTGTTTAAACTTGCAAGAGCAAGCCTTGATTTTAAAGAAAACAATTGATAAAGTCAATGGTGTAGCAAGCTCTAAATTTCCACTAACATAATCTTGACCTAAAATTATGATCTCCGCTCATGAAACACATTACTATTGTAGCTGGTGTCAAATTTACCCCATTCGTCCATATGCTTTACTGTAGTTTGGATCAATTCCAATGGCACGTTCACAGTCTTGAACAGCTCCAGCATAGTTTCCCAGTTTGCTGTAAGCTGCAGCTCTGAATACAGTAAAACAACATGACTTCTCACCAACCGAGATGGGACATTAACTTTATAGCAATTGTACATTTTCCCCAACACTGCGTGACTAACTACTGCATAAAATAATATTTCTGATTGTATATGAAAAGGCGCTTACCTGTTGCAATAGTAAACTGCATTTTGAGGATTAAGCTGGATGGCTTTAGAGTAGAACTCCACGGCTGCACTAAAGTTCTCGACCTTCATCTGATCATTGCCTGTGGAAACATGCACATCTATGATCAAGCACCAGGTGAAACATCTTGAACAGTAAAGCTAGTCTGCAGAGGTTGTGCTAATACCATCAGTTTTTAGATTCTCAGCTTCTGCTAACTGCTCCTCTGTTGGTGAACCACTTGATGAATTGGTCTTATTTTGCGGCGTGCTTGTCTCCTACATATAAGAACACCTTCATTTAATTACATTTAATACTAGTCACATTCCAAAATAAAATAGTTTAAATGACACATTAGAGAATCATCGAATAAACAAATTTGACCTGTATGGTTGCCGATGCAAATATCTCTGGCAGAGTTTGACTGACTGCTAAGCTCTGGTCTTCCACAGACACACTAAATGCTGTCTCCAGACACTGGATGGCGACTAGAAAAGCAATGAATAAGGACCCGATCATTGCAAACCAATGACATACAGGTGTGCAAAAATGACTCAATCATTAGGTTTTACCTTCTAAGCTTTCTTGAGCATCTGATGATAGACCTCCAGAGGACAGGTGATCATGAAGAAACTGGATAATGGAGAACGCGAGACGCTTGGTGTCTGCCATTCTGCCTTGAGGCTTCAACCTCACAAATAAATATGTAAAGGAAACCTTAAAGACATACATTTGTGTTGTTATTTTGCCAAACACAACATCAAAGTGTTTCTGTAGCTCAGTTGGCAGAGCATTGCGCTAGCAACGCAAAGGTTGTGGGTTCGATGCACTGATGACACATGCACTGATAAAAATGTATAACTTGAATGAACTGTAAGCCGCTTTGGATAAAAGCGTCTGCCAAATGCATAAATGTAAATCTCAGGAAAACATTATGATAATGGTTGAGTTTATGGAAACCTCCAGGTTCAGTTTAAATACTTAATTCCTACTATTTAGACTAGCCAGCTTGGGTTTAAAAGCTAAAATATACTGTCGTGCAATTACAAAATATCTACATAAAAAATGTATGGACAATAGGACGTTGTTGTTTAAAGCTAAATGTATGCAAAGCAACAAGAAGTTTTTAAAGACAGTCGGAATATTCTAGCACACACTAGCTGCTAGCTTATGCTAACAGTTTCTATCGGTTTACAGTGTGGGGGAATTCGGTTAGCTTAGCTTTAGTTCTCTCATGTCTTTTTAATATGATAATTCCAAACAAGATTTCACGCGCAACTGGCAGCTATCCAATAATCTAATCTACAATCATTCCGAGTGTTATTTGGTTGTGCAGAAGGAATAAAATGGTATTTTCTTTGATTCACACTTACCAGTCTTCTCCTCTCAATGATTTCTAGCTAGTAGACCGTGACGAGTCATGTGCGCGCGCATCAGTGTCGTAAAGGGTGTGACGTCACGTTTCGGGTACACAACCAGGGCAAACTGACATGCGGTAAGTTTGAAAACATTGTGTCAAGATCTATGGTCAAGATGACAAAATCAGACATATGACCTTCATTTGAACAGTTCGTAGCTTTACATTTTAAAATGCTATCATCAAAGTAATAGTCTTGGATAGTTTATACTATAGTATAATTATAAGTATTA